>CM029113.1:20669007-20834007 GCA_016859345.1 Istiophorus platypterus | reverse complement strand
TAAAAGTGGGAGCTTTCTGTGTAAAGTTTAACACAATTAAATCCTTTACAGTGTCAATATGCATGTTACTGTCACACAGAGTCAGTCCTTGGGCCAAGAACTCTGTCGGGCCATGAGCGATATAAGTGAAATGGAAAAAACAATAAAGAAATGGCGACATCAGTTGCAACCTTTAACAACAGGAGTGAGGGAAAAAAAACAAACAACAAAACTCCTCAAGGCATCGCTGCATAATTCAAAGCGTCACTTCACCCTTGTTGCAGAACAGATTCTCCTTCCTAGTCCTGGTTATGTCTACCAATGCACTATCTATGTCTGCATTTATCTCAACTGAAAAGCACCACTTGGAAAGAAACGTCCCAAATACTTGAGTTACTCAGAATCATTCACAGACCATGTTACAAAACTAGTTACTCGGAAACTGCTCCTGGAAAGACTTGAGGTCCACAAGACAATCTCTGAGAAACTTTTCAAAATCGTGTCTTCTTGGCTAAGTAAGAAAGTGTGTGTGTGTGTGTGTGTGTGTGAGTGTTTGTGAATTGAGTGGACTGACCCTTTAAATTTCAGTGAAAAGGGTCTTATACCTGAGGTCTTTACCATCTATCTGGGCAGTCGGCATCGCCTAATGCCTAATATCAGACCAGATATATGACAGTTCATCGGCTGCATACAAAACTGTGATGTCTATATTGTTCTACACTGCAAAAGACCTAAATGTAAAGTAATGTTTATGAAATTTTTTTAAAAAATCAACTTTTTTTTCAGGGTAAAGGGTGAAGCAAGTGAATGGACATGTTTGAGAACGTTCCTGAAAGAGGTTTACTTCAGCTGAATGTTGTGGAATTAACTCACCTGGTCACCACTTTTTTTTTCACTGGTTTTAGGAATGATGTAACAACGTAAAAACAACATTTCAGAGTCTTCGAAACATTAATCCCATTGGCTAAAAATCTGTCCCCCGGCTGAGTCGACAGCTCAGATTCGATTGGACATCATCCTTGTGTTCAGCTTCAGAAAGAAGGACTTCAGCTTGCACAGCCGGCACCTCTTCTTCTTCCTCTTCTTTTTGCTGTTCTTACCTTTCTTGTACACCCCCTGATATTTTCCCTCCTCACCCCCTTCCTCTTCGTCCACCCAGGGCACCCAGGCGCCGCCGTGCTGGCTCGGATTGGCTCGGGGGTCATCTGGGGGGAAGTAGACTGGCACGGCCGTCTGGTTGTAGTAAGCCAGCCGGGCCAGCAGCTGCTGGACCACATCTGGCCTCTGGTCCGCCAGGTCCTGCCGCTCGTACGGGTCACCTGTGATGTTGAACAGCCAGATATTTTTGTGGACGGAGGATTTGTAGGAGGACGGGATGGTGCGTTCCAGATTCCACCAGCGACCAGGGAGAGTGGGGAGTACCTGGGGATCAAAATTTAGAAGTAATCTCCAAGATTATTTCATGATCGATTTGAAACAGAGGCGTAAAAATAATCCTGCTAAATAGATCTAAGTGCGCTACACTACCTGTGGGGGGACCCAGTCTCCGTGGCCTGGGTCTCCTGTAAGCAGCTTCCAGTCCCCAACTCTGATGGCGGCCTGGACTGATGTGTCCCATACTGGCTGGGACGACTGAGGCCCAAACTGG
The DNA here is from genome assembly GCA_016859345.1 of Istiophorus platypterus. Lineage (NCBI taxonomy): Eukaryota > Metazoa > Chordata > Actinopteri > Istiophoriformes > Istiophoridae > Istiophorus > Istiophorus platypterus. The sequence continues at coordinate 20,832,380 of CM029113.1, read as the reverse complement.
GGCGTTGGATGGGATTTGGGCAGAGATGTCCCTGGCTGGGACATGTTCTGGTACTGGGACAACATCCTCCTGGACTTTGACTTTAAATGTAATTTGAACTGAGTCTGAGATTTGGGCTGAGGGGATCTCGACCGTAACAAGCGCTGCTTGTGGGATATCGTCCGCCTGGATTTTGACCATAAACGTGACTGGCCCTGAGGCTGAGATTTGAGGTGGGATGCCCCTGACATTGACAAAGCATCACTGGAGTAGGACTTCAGATGTGGTCTGTATAGGGACAGGGACTGTTGCTGGGAGTAGGCTTTGGTCTTGGGTTTGGGTATGGGCCTTAATTTTGGGAGGGGCTTGTGCTTCAGTTTGGGAAGGGGCTTGGATTTAGGTTTGCGTTTAGGTTTAACAGCGTGATGAGAAAACGTCTGAGGTTTCTTGGTAGTCTTCAACTTGAATGCCGACTTCTGCTTTGGTTGCTGCTTTAGGACCTTCTTCTTCTTTGGCTTCTTAAATGTTGGGTCCTTTGATGTTCCTACTGACAAATCAAAGAAAACACACAAGTCTGACAAATGAGACATAAAACAAACATTTCATTTAACCTTTGCTTTCAGCCCTGCTGACGCTGCATGCCATACCTTAATAAACACCTGCAATACTCTTACAGTCAAGTAGTCCTTTGAGTACAACTACGTTTTGTATTGTGTTAGTTACCCGAGGCTTCCTCTGTGCCTGCGTCCCAGGTCACGGTCTGGGCCGGAGGTTTGTGAAGGGGGTCGATGTTGTGAAGGATCTCCTGACGAGGCGACTCTTTCCCTTCGCTGAGGGTGGGCCAGACATCGAAACCATCCAGGCCCTGACTCTGAGAAGGAGACAGTACACAGTATATCACATAAAAATACAGAGCAAGTTAATGAGAGGTCCCGTTTAAGGAGCAGTTACTATGAAACAATTAAAAGTCTTTGCTGACGCATTTCTACATTTACCACACTGGAATAAATATTACCAAATTTCCTTAGATAACAGAGGCTACCGACTGTTTGGATTAGTCCGATAAGTATGTTGATTGTAGCCATCTGCTTTGGCAGCGGGAACCTACTCAAAGCCTCGAGCCAACAAAGCTTTTTGGGAGCTGTGCGCAGACCGTGCTGACTCGCCAACGAAGGAAATTCATGTCTTAACTGATGCGCGAAGTGTCCGTGGGGCGCCAATATGTAGAAAAAAGAATGCTTACCATTGTTGGTCAAGAGCACATTTATCTACACGGCAGTAAAATGATGACATTTCTACAGTAGCGCTGTAATCTAAACTCTGGTAACGTCTGCAGCCAAATCAGGGAGCGCCACGTTCAACTCTAACTGTGACAACAAATAAACTCTGGTAGTAAATCAGAGGGAGACACAGAGAGAGTCAAGTTACTACAGACTGAACATAGCAAAGTACAATGTCTGGCAGGACTACTAGAAAAACATCCAAAGTCAGAATCCAATGGACTCAGCCTCACGGTAACATGAGAGCTTCTATTGGTAGCTTGGACGGCGACGGTGACAAAGCGCTTCCCTGTCTGTTGTCTGTTTTACAATAAAATGGTCGGTCTGACTCTTCTATAGTATCTGACCTTTATTCTCCAACAGTTACTGTGAAGACAGGCAACATAAATTACAAATTTGGCAAACATCATGCAACAAAATACAAGCCAGAAAAAAGATTCAAGAGAGTCAAGAAATAGAAAAAACTTCAGCTTGTGCTGTCATAAGGAAGCGCTGACCTGGCTGATGTTCCCCCCGGCCAGGCTCACCAGTGTGGGGAACCAGTCCGTGATGTGGAGGAGGGCTCTGGAGACCCGTCTCCTGCGTCGCAGCAGAGGGCTGTGCACGAACGCCACGCCACGGACCCCGCCCTCCCAATATGTACCCTGAAGACATAATGACGTACCTCAGTTTGAATCTCTTTTTGATCCCTGTTATTTGTCAAGTTTTTTTTTTCCTTTCTCCCTAAAGCCTACAGGTACCACTACAGAAACTCCACATGTATATACCACTAGTATTCAGAACTACAGTGTTCGTGAAGGCACTTGAGGCTGTTTCTATGTTAAGTTTGAGTGAAATTTAACACACAAAAATATATGGACATATGTAAACACTTAAATTCTTAGACTGAAGTCCTCGGTGGCTTCTGTGAAAATCTTATTTTCATTAAACACGAGGAAACACGTTGCTGGAGGGTGAAAAAGTTGAGATAACTCTGCTGTTTTCTATGATTTAAAACACGTTTCTCAACTACATCAAGCTGTGGCGCCAACATGATTATTTAATGAAACCTTGCGTCCTCGTAGCGGCCAGTTGCTGCCCCCTGTGAACGGCTGGGCGCCGTTGTCGGTGGAGTAGATGATGACGCTGTTCTTGTAGTACCCGTACTTTCTGAGGGCGTAGGTGACGTTTCGCACCGCCTCGTCCACAGTTGAAACCATGGCGGCGAACTTCCTCCTGGCGACATTGGCCATGTTGCGGTACGGGTAGATGTAGGGCTTAGGAGGCTGCAGAGGAGTGTGGACGGCCTGGTGGAACAGCGGCATTTTCCAGTTAGCACGTCTTTGACAGAGCTCCAGTCATATGTTTTTTTCCAAACTCGTTGAAAAGTGCGATCAGCAGTAATTTTATACGATCAGCTATGTTAGTTAAAAAGGAAAGTGACTTTATCTAAAGATAAACTACCTCTACTCCCGTTAGTGATTTCCTCCCATTTCCCAGAATGACCCACGGCACTAACTCATGCATATTTTGGAAATAAGTGCTCCTTACTTGTTAAGATGAAATATAACAGCCCTTTATTTTTGCTTCTCCTTGTCAGGACATTAACTAGATTTTCTCAACCCCCCTGTCCTCCCGAAACCCCCACCCAGAACTTAAAATCAAATCAACAAAGCTTCTCCTAAAAATAAACAGATATTGCTTTCCACATCAAGTTACATTTTTTCCGTGTGGTGTGCTTTTAATTAAATGGTTACAGTCCATAGGAGCTAAACAGTTTTTAAATGAGTTTCTGATGCTCACGACAGCAGAACAAACACACGCTTTAATGTGGCCTCAGTGTGGTTCCAGCCTCTCTGACTATCCACATCCAGGCATAAACTAATGCAGCATCGAAGCACATGTTGGGCTGAGTTGTGTTTGACCTTCTGCAACTGTCCATGAAAAAAAAAAGCTTATTCTTTGTGTGATTATTAAATATTGGAATGAAATGGCAGTTCTATTAAAAAAAAGACAACAAACTTTCAGGGGCTTAAACTTCACGTTCATGTTGCACAGATATTTTACTCTGATGCTTTCCACCTCAACATGATACCTGGAGGGAGAGCAGCAGGAACAGCGGTCTGCCTGCAGGGTCGTGGCTCTCGAGGATCTTGCGAGCTCTCTGCGTGAAGAGCGTGGTGGAGTATTTCCCTTCCTGGCCCCAGGCCACGCCCTCGTCATCGTGAAGGTCGTACCCGCACAACCCCGGGCCATCGCAGGACCCGTAACTGGAGACAGACGGCAAGATGTGAGTTATTGGAGTACAGAGTAAGGGACTGAGAGTGAAAAAATGTCAAGTGAGGCCTAGATTATGCCTATGTTCTTCCAAACCTCGTAATTCTAACAGTGATAAAAGTCATAATTTACCTGTAGTAATCCACACTTCCTGTTAAGGAGCCAAAGAAACTGTCGAAACCCTTTCTGGTGGGCAGACATGCTTTCCTAGAGGAAGAAAAACAAAAATAGAGTAAACTGTGCTTCATATTTTACACACAAGGAGCTTGCAGAGGTATTAAAGATGACCTGTAGAGTTTTCTCTTAGTTCTATTAACTGTCACAGATTCACACCAAAATGCACTGTGATGGATGCTTTTACTTCCTCATAAAAATTCTGCAAAGCTGCCACCCCCCCCACCCACCCGAAAATTTTGAAAACTGAACTGTTTACATCTGTGTTCGCCAACTTGCCAGTCTTCTTCTTCCCTGCATTTCTTTGTCTGCGGTCAATGGAAAAAGTCGATCGGTGTCAAACCGATTGCGTGCAAGGAACCTAAGACGTGTCGCCTTCGTCTGTGTGCTTGAGTGTTCAGTACGAACGAAACGTGAATGCGCTCATCAGTACCCTGGTCTATAGTGCTGCTAGTGGGATGAAATCTCCAAAGAGGACCTTTAACATTTGAAACAAACGAGAAAAAAAAACGAAAAACAAAACATTATGCACAGTTTTTTGTGCAATCTAGTTCTATTTATTTACCTTATTACCTGCCTTTTACAAGAGCTGGGAAAACAGCTTGAAAATTGCTTTATTCTGCTCTGTACATTTTGACTTAACCTCAACACCAAGCCCCCTTTAGATGGTGGTCTAACTAAATTGTAAGACAAAAGAGACTATTGTTTTTCTTTTTGATCTGGATTTGGACTCTATAGTACTTTGCTGTAGAACTGGATTCATTTTTTTTAGAACATAGCCTTCTTTTTGAAAATGAGCACGATAACTGGCAGATGACCAGGCTTGTATCTGTACAAGAGAAATGATCGTCCGTTGGTTAACTTTTCATAGCACACGCGGTCAGTGAAAGTTCGACATAGCAACGGCAACCCACTTGTGAAACGGGGTGTGATAAAAGGCCGAGGACCCAGACTGAACTCAAGGTGTCGGTATGTTTTTGACCACCGTGTTTGTCGGATGGTCGAACAGCATCTAAAGCCCCCCCCCCCAAAAAAATAACACCCTTCCAACATGAGGTTGGTTGGGGGTTTGAACTTCTTTTTTCATTGTTCACAGTTATTCCCATCACTCTTTGTGTGAACATCCAAGAACCATACTGTAAATGCCTTCGAGGAAACGTTTGCCAATATCCACATGTTTGAACAATTACCCCCCCTCCCTTCTATAACAGAAAGCTTTTTACCCTGACTTCAAGTGTGGCAGATCAGAACAACTATAAATACTTCTGCCTTCAGATGAGGCAGATGATCCGTCATTTAAACCAATTTAGACATTTGAGCTTCTGGTTTCTTTCAAATAAACAGATGAAAAACTGAGTAAAGCAGTTTTGGGAAAGGGCACTTAGAGCAACCATGAGCAGGAAGACAACAAAAACAAGCTTGGCTGGCTTGGAGTTGGAGTAATCTGACCTAATTAGCAGAGTGTTTGGGTAAATAACTCTGTTAATAGTGGCCATGCAATGTGAACCCCTGCTTGTTTTCACCTGTTCTGATCCCTGCACAGTCTCCATCCTACCTATAGAAGCCAAGGTGCCACTTGCCGACCATATGTGTGGCATATCCGGCCTCTCGGAGCCTCTCGGGCAGCGTGTCCATGTGTGAGGGCAGACAGCTCGGCTGGCTGGGTCTGATAATGGAGTGCTGTAGTCCTGTGTGGATCTGATATCTTGGGGTGGGGAAAAAAAAGGACTTGTTATTGGCTTCGTACCAGAGGGGCTGCTCACACAGGATCTACTGTTGGGCCTCTAAACACAACCAGGGACTTGTTTATCCTCAGGTTGCCTAATCAATAATCAGATTATTCAGAGCAGCCACCTCATTCGAACCAGAGCCTCAGACTCTACAACCATTCCGCTCTCTGGACGGCTTCCACACCTCTTGCTTCAGACAGATCTGGGTTTAATTTATTTCTAATTTTATTAGATCTACCTTTCATTTTAAATAATTATTTTTTTGTTAGCCTGTTTCTTGTGTGTCTTTAGAATGTGACTATAGCCCCCGAGGAACAATGATGTCTTGAACTAATGGTCACTGGAGTAAAAAGGTACTTAAAAAATCCATGAAACAATCCAACAATGAGGGCAAAGTGAAATGAGACCAGAGGGTACGAATTAGTGCTGAAAGTCGATTAGCTTTTTCACAGATATTTCTGATAATCCAATAAAGGTTTAAGTTATTTTCTAGGTAAAAACATTCCAAACACTTCCTGGTTTCAACAGATATGCCATGTGTCCCTGTTCTATGTTACTGTAAACTGAATATTTTTTCGATTTAAGACTGCTGGTTATACAAAAAAAATTTTAAGCCATCGATTTTTTTGTGATCCATCCATGCAAATGATCATTATTTGCTGCCCTGCAACAAATCCTTCTTATATCCAGCTTTATGTTAAAAAGAAAATGAGAGAGACAAAATAAAAAATCAATGCTGCTGTAACTCTAAATGATAAAATATCCCTTTGATCAGTGATGAACACTGTGGTAACCCCCCCCTCCGATCAATTAACAGCAAACATTCCTGAGATGTTAAAATCTATTAAGCTTGCGATAGAGTCTTTTGTCTGACAGGCAGACAAAACAGAATACTCACACTTTCCTGCAAGAGGCAAGTGAAACATCTGTACCTGCCAGTGGAGAAACATTTGTACCTGCCAGTGAGGAAACATCTGTATCTGCCAGTGGATAAAAATCTGTACCTCTCAGTGGATAAACATCTCTACCTGCCAATGAAGAAATATCTGCACCTGCCAGTGAAGAAACATCTGTACATGCCACTGGAGAAACATCTGTACCTGCCACTGAGGAAACATTTGTACCTGCCAATGAGGAAACATCTGTTCCTGTCAGTGGATAAGCATCTGTACCTGCCAGTGTGGAAACATCTGTACCTGCCAATGAAGAAACATCTGTACCCGCCATTGAAGAAACATCTGTACCCGCCATTGAAGAAACATCTGTACCCGCCATTGAAGAAACATCTATACCTGCCAGTGAAGAAACATCTGTACCTGCCAGTGAGTAAAATTTTGTACCTGCCAGTGTGGAAACATCTGTACCCGCTAGTGAGGAAACATCTGCACCTGCCAGTGTGGAAACATCTGTACCTGCCAGTGAGGAGCTGGCTGCGTGACGGCGTGCAGATGGGCTGAACGTAGTAGTTCTCCAGCGTAACACCCTCCGCCGCCAATTTGTCCAGAGTGGGGGTCTTGATGGTGGGGTTGTGGTAGCCAATGTCGTTGAAGCCCTTTTACAAAGTCATGGAGGCATAAAGAGATTTGTGTTAAATTTCTGAGTCCCATCTTTTTACATTCAGCTTTTGACCTCTCCAGCTGTAGAAACACAAATGAACTTAAATAAGAATATAAGATTTAAAAAATTCCTCCTGCATGTAGAAGCCAATTTCAGCTCTTTATACTGTATTTATGTTTACACCACCGACCGCCAGGCAGAGCGCCCTCCCTCTGAGATAACTGAAGGAGGTTAAGGAGGAGAAGGTGATGAGGTTCAGGTGTGTTGTTGCTCTGTGTGAGAGGAAACACACTGACCGGGCCCCTACCACGTGGGCACTCAAGCCATTGCCTCTGGCATCAACCTCTCTTGGAACATTTTTGGTTTATTTAAATGTGAAAAGGAAACAAACAGCCAAATGTTGCAACAGTAATCGGTGAATTTTACTGGAAGCGTGCGTAACTTCTCGACCTCACATCGGCTCCTCGACGGCTTCGCAAGAGTCACTGCACTATAACCTTCAGGAATCTGTCTTTTCTAACCTGATCTTATGAATTTGTTATTTTTGTAATATTTGATTTCATTCAATAGATAGTGAACCATTTATATTTAAAATCAGACTAACATACCTTTGGACTCGACACACTTCTGAATATATTGATCTTTAAATTAGTTTGTACAGAACTGTGATCAATCAATCATCTAGGGCTGTACCCAACAGTTATTTCAATTTCAGTTAAACTGCCCATTATTTACTTTATTAACCAGTTAATTTTTAGTCAATGAAAAGTGCAAATCTCAAGTTCCAGGAGCCCAGATTGATGCCCTTCTATTGACTATCAGTCCAAAACAAATATTTAATTTACAGACCTGGTCGTCTATGAGAATGAATATGATGTGCGGCGGGTTCTTCCGCCTTGGTTCTGTCTCATCACTACCGGCGTCCCGGTCGTTCCGGTGTTGTGTCTGGTTCGGTTCGGACCGGTGGGCGCTCAGGCTGTCCAGGCCGAAGAGAACCGTCAGAGCCAGGGCAACAGCAGCAGCAGCAGCAGCCTGCATCTTGACCACTGGAGCCCTGAGGGGGAAACAAAAAAATATAAAAATAAATAAAGAATAAACAATACAGCGACAACTTCTATGAACCAAGGAAGCAGAGCCCGAAAAATGTTTGAGTCGGCACAAAGTCACACAGGCATGCCATCCCTGGAGGTCTGACTGTAGATCATAAAACCACATTTGAGACAGACTCGCCAACTTGGCTGTAACTGTGATCAGAAACACAACCGTGTGGTAGAGAGGGAGAGCTAGAACTCAGAGGAAGGTTTTTTTTTTTTTTTTAAACCATTTACAGTTGCTGGGACTGAATAACACAGATGAAAAGTGATGAGAACATGAATCTTTGTCTGAGAACAGTTTGAATGGTCAGGATGGCGGATGGGCTGAGGGCCTTGCTCGCTGTTCTTTAATCACTGGCTGTTGTATTTCACAGAGCCTCTTGAGTGTGCAACTTTATTTAAATCCTCTTCTACTTTATTTTATAAATTCATGTCACTGTATACAGCAGGTAAAATAAGTATTGAACACGTCACCATTTTTCTCAGTAAATATATTTCTAAATTGACGTGAAATTTTCACCAGATGTTGGTAACAACACAAGTAATCCACACATGCAAAGAAACCAAAACAAATAAGTTCAGAAATTAAGTTATGTGTGGTAAAATGGAATGACACGGGGAAAAAGTATTGAACACGCTTACTAAAATGTATTTAATACTTTGTACAAAAGCCTTTGTTGGTAATGGCAGCTTCAAGATGCCTCCTGTATGGATAAACAAGTCGCAAGCATTGCTCAGGTGTGATTTTGGCCCATTCTTCCACACAGTCTTCAAATCTTGAGGGTTCCATGGGCCTCTTCTATGAACTCTGATCTTTAGTTCTTTCAATAGATTTTCAATTGGATTCAAGTCAGGTGATTGGCTGGGCCATTCTAGCAGCTTTATTTTCTTTCTCTGAAACCAAATGAGTTTCGTTGGCTGTGTGTTAGGCATGATTGTCTTGCTGAAATGTCCACCCTTGTTTCATCTTCAGCATCCTGGTAGATGGCAGTAGATTTTTATCAAGAATGTCTCTGTACATTTCTCCCATTCAGCCCCACACCATGTTCCCATCTCCAAACTTCACTGTCGGTATGGTGTTTTTGGGGTGATGTGTATTATGGCATCCAAAGAGTTCAATTTTGGTCTCATCTGACCAGACTATATTTTCCCAGTATTTCACAGGCTTGTCCAAATGTTGCGCAGCAAACTTTAAACGAGCTTCAACATGCCTTTTCTTTAGCAACGGAGTCTTGCGCAGTGAACGTGCAGACAGGCCATGGCGGTTGAGTGCATTACTTATTGTTTTCTTTGAAACAATTGTACCTGCTAATTCCAGGTCTTTCTGAAGCTCTCTAGTGGTCCTTGGCTCCTGGACAACTCCTCTGATAATTCTTTTCACTCCTCTGTCAGAAATCTTGTGAGGAGCACCTGGTCATGGCTGGTTTCTGGTGAAATGATGTTCTTTCCACTTCTGGATTATGTCCCCAACAGTGCTCACTGGAACGTTCAAAAGTTTAGAAATCCTTCTGTAATCAATGCCATCAGTATGTTTTACAGCAATAAGGTTGTGAAGGTCTTGAGAGAGCTCTTTGCTTTTACCCATCATGAGATGTTTCTTGTGTGACACCTTAGTAATGAGACTCCTCTTTATAGGCCATCAGTCGGGACTGAACCAGCTGATATTAATTTGCACTGACAAGGGGCAGGATTACTTTCTAATGACTGATAGATTTCAGATGGTGTCTTGGCTTTCCAGGCCTTTTTACACCTCTCTTTCTTAATGTGTTCAATACTTTTTCCCTGTGTCATTCCATTTTATTACACATAACTTAATTTCTTAACTTATTTGTTTTGTTTTTTGCATGTGTGGATTACTTGGGTTGTTATCAATATCTGGTGATGATTTCATGTCAATAGCACCTTTAGAAAAATATTTATTGAGAAAAATGGTGACGTGTTCAATACTTATTTTACCTGCTATATACAGTGACATGGTCATTTATTTCCAGACAAAAAACAAAACAAAACAAAACAAAAACAACAAAAGAGTAACAGTTGATGTATAAACCAACCAGGGTAGGGATGTCAAATTAAGAGACAGATCATGGTACTTTTCACATTAATGATAAAAATCCAATACTGACATTAAGAATTTTTGCTCATTGATTAGCAATATTAAAGGGAGAGTTACTACAGTATAAACAGCATGAAAAAATATCTGCTAGTTGGCATTTTTACTGTACTTTTTTTTTCTTTTTACTGTATTTTTACTTTTTACATTGCATGACAGTGGTAGAAAGTAAGTAAGTTACTTAAGTTCTGTACTTAAGCATAATCTTAAGGTGCTGGTACTTTACCTGAGTACATCCCGTGCCGCTTTACACCTCTACTTCAACACGGTTCAAAGTGAAATAATGTACTTTTGCTTACCTACATTTATGCAACTGATATAGATGATTGTTACTTTTAAGATTAAGATTTAAAAGAAATAAGCATATACAACCAGGTGCCAGTGGCCCCCAACCTTTTTTGACTTGTGACCTCTGCAAAAGTAAAACGTTGACGCATTAGAGCATCAATGTTAATAATCTGATATGACATATATATGAATTCATCTGTCACAGCAGGTATTTTATCTGCTCTACCTTAATTTCTAGCCATTTTACAAAACGGCTGCAATTCCTAAACAGTTAATGTAAAAGTTTTGTGAAGCCACTTGGATTAAAGCTGAAAGTTGACACTCTCATAACAGGCAAGTCAGTCTTTTCGCATCATCCACGTTTACAAAATCAACACCCTCTTTTATTCTAACAAAACAGAGCGTCAATCATGAGCAGAACTTGGTAGATTTTACTGGTATTTTTGCTGCAGTTTGATGTAAAGTTTTCAGAGAAAGGAAGAGAAGAAGCAGACTGCACATGCCCCCTTTAATCCGTGACACACCGCAGATCCTAATGTTGACTTTATATGTGGGAACTGACCAGAGGCAGCTGCCTCAGCCTGAACCCTCACGAACCATCAGCGCTGATGTCCGAGCTGGTTTCCCATTAGGTGAGGCACTGGTCGCCATGGGAACAGCCGGGGACACACACACACACACACGCACACACACGCACACACACACGCACACACGCACACACACGCACACTTCCCTTTATTTGATTATGTGTGTTTTCTTGTGTGTGTGTGTCATCGGAGTCTTTACAAGCACAGGCTGGCCCTGCACTGGAAGCGTTGAGATGAAGTCTGCAGCGCTTCTCTAGGTCTATGAAATGACTGAACCCTGGTATAAATACAACCTTTGTCCCTGATAACTTTTCTCTCCCCCCCCCCAGTCTGACATCAAAGCGCCGACAGACGCAAACAAGCTCCGTGTTAAAATAAGAAGAAATTAAAAAAGGAACTAAGCACGTTTCTCACCGCATCTGTCCCATTAAAACAGCTGTATTATCCCAACGCCGGGGCCTAAATCAATACCTCGATACGGGATCGATGGGAGTGAAGGGCTCTTCTCCTCCTCCTCCCCCTCCTCCTCCTCCTCCTCCTCCTCCTCCTCCTCCTCTCTCCTCTTCCTCGTCCTCGTCCTCCCCGCCTCGGGGTCAGTTCATTCTCCGCGCCTCGGCTCCGTCCTCGGTCCGGGGAGAGTCGGGTTTGAGCGGAGTCCGCAGGAGACGCCGCATGTCCTCAAGTTTCCACCGGAGCCTTCCTCCCTGCGCTCGGAGCGTCCTCGCTCCCGACGGACGGGCGAGCGCGGCCGGTCAAGCGCGCCGCGGCGACGCGCTCCCGCCGCCGGCGCGCCCCGTCAAAATAAGAGTCTCGGAACAGAGAGAGCGTGTGGAGGAACAAACGGGAGGCGGGGGCACGGTCATAGAAATGAGTATATAGAGGTAAATATAAAGACCCCCCCGCAAAAAAATGAATAAAATAATAACATAGCCTCATTTAGTTACCTAGACACGGTCCCTATGTTTGTCCGTTGTCAACAGATCTCCCCCTCACCTCGTCTATAGCCCCGGCCGGTGGTAGTTTATCTCGGCTAAGCTAAACCCGAGCCTCAGCCGGACCCCACCGGTTAACTCCGCCGCGTCCAGCCACTAGCTTGACCTCGGCGGGACGTCGCGGTGGGTTCGCTGCGGGAACCGCGGTTTTAAAGGCCGGGGATCGTCTATCTGAAGGTGCGCGGTCTCCCAAGACGTTATAAAATGTTCCCGAGAAGATATAAATGTCGGGAGTTGACGTTCTCTTCTCGCCAATGTGTGGAGAAATTAAATTCTCCGGTGTTTTCGACACTTTTGTTCCCGCGACATCAGTTTAGCTAGCTAGCAAGCTAGCTAACCGATTTAGCTAGTTATACAGTTGCAGGCTTTTCATTAATCTGCCTCATTAAGTCACCTTTTCTTATGGTCACCTAATCAGGGTATCTGTTTGTTTTGAAAAGTCTTAAAGAAGCATTTAATTCAACTCCCTGAAAAATGCCTCAGGTGGTATTAAAAGGTTTAAAATTTAATTAAAATTTCTTTTAAACTTAGAAGACTTGAACATTTCTTGTCCGCCGTATAAGGGACCATTACTCGTAGCTCTTGCCTGTTAGCACAGAGTTGCTGGGAAGCTCATCAACTCATAGAGGACAGTTGAATTTTACCAAAAATTAAATGCATTAATCTTTGTTATTTAATAATTTTTTTGAAATTAGTTAATCCATATCCATATTGATAGAAACGGGATAAAGATATCACTGAATTCATGTAGAGTTTATGGTCCCGACTGCTGTTACATTCTTTGAATGTTATGACTACAAATTGGACACTGTGGTTTTAAAAAGGCCTTTAAAGGCTTGAATGTTAATTTTATGAGCACTGCGAAAAAACGCCGTTCTGTGGTTAAAGTCTCACACGTTTAAATGATATTAGAGCTTTAAATACTAAATTGTATCTTAACTTTGTGGGAACAGAGACAGATGTTTGAAGAAATGGACGCTGAATGTAAGCTAACTCTAGTGTGAAGCTAGCTAGTGTAAAGCTAACTAGATATATTAGCCTCGCATTAGGTTTATTTGGGGTTTTTTTCCCACCAGGCTTTAATTTTCATAAAAACAACTTACTCCTCCTTTGTCAAATTTTACGGTAAATCACTTAACTAACGCAGAAAATAACGCGTTGTTAAAATTATTTCTGCCTCCAGAGCAACTCAGTTAAAATAAAGACGTTTGTAGACCGGGTAGTTTTATTTTGAAGGTTAAATTGCTTCATATCCGCTATTCTCAAATTCATTTAAAGTACTTGACACTTGGGGGAAGCGATTAAAGCTCCAAGGCGATAACACCGGTAGTTTAACGGATTTATAAGTTATCGTGGTACATTTCTTGCATGATTTGGTCCCCGTCATCATAACAGAGCTCCCGGCTTGAGGTTGTGTGGTCGCGGAGACATCACCGGCCGAGCCGAGCCGAGCCGAGCCGAGCGGAGCGGGGTGTTTCCAGGCTGGTGCGGGCAGAGGAGCCAGCCGGTCCCTTCAGGGAGAACCGGGAACTTCTCTGGTCTTTATGCAGTGGCACTGCACAGATGCGCCACTGCATCAAGTCCACCAGAGATAATCAGAGTGAGACAGGATGTAGGTCGGGTCAATCAAGACATTAAAGCTCCAGCCAGCCCTCCTGGGAAATGGTGCATGCTGCAGCAGTAAGGGCCAGATTAAGAATAATACAAAACAACAAACGGTTGGAGCATGTTAATTACACGTTTGAAAAAAAATGTCTAACATTGCGATGCCTTGTAAGACAACACAAGATGAGATGAGACCTCTGGAGACGAACCACAGAAAAATAATCTGAGCAGCTTTTTTGATAGTTGATTTAAGTAATTTTTAAACCAAAAATATTTAAAGCAAACATTCCACAGTTCCAGCTTGTCATCTGTGAAGTTTATGATGCTTTTCTTAGTCTTATGTAATTGTAAAATCAACATTTTTTTGTATTAACGAAACTGATAAGGACATTTTTTACAGCTAGTGACATTTTAGGTAATAAACGAATAATCCAGAAAGCAATTGGCAATGAATCACTTAACAAAATAACTGCTAGTTATACTTTATGATATGATTACATTAAAAAGCTAAATACTGGTATTGAAAAGGCCTACTGGTTTCCATTGATATCGTTATAACTTGACCAGTATGACCTTTGAAATAGATATCAAACTGAATTCTGTGGTATTGAAATGTCTTAAAGAGACATTTAGTCCTGTGTAACTCCAGAAGCAATGATCTGTGAATTATATCTCAGTACCGCTATACACTTTTATACCTTATATAGGAATAGGTGTGAATAATAAATATTATATACAGTATATAGTGGTATATATGATAAACAGTATCTGCAGTGCATGTACAAACTAGTCAAAATACAATACTACGAAATTTAGATTCCATAAAAATTGAAGAGACTATTATAATGTAGCACTCATCAACAATAACAACATCAGTACTAATGACGATGATGATGATGATGATGATGATGATAATAATAATAATGCACTGCAAAAATAGTTTTAGATATGTTTTCTTATATCACAACATCTGTAGTAGTAATAGCATTGTCATGATATATAACTGGGGACAAAGTGCAGGTGTATTGTTGTTTCATACATGTTACCATGGGCAACATAGCATCAAACAGGGTTCAAAATGAAGATGTTAGGCTCTAGTTGTAAAATACACTGCAAAGACCAAATCATTGTGCTCATATCATATTTCTTGCTTATTATTTTGGTTAGACAACACAATATAAATTATAGTGGCTGAAATATTTTTTAGTAGTTGCAATTATTGCAGTTGTGGCATTTCCCATTGTTTTTTCTTTACCTCTTGCACAAAGGCTTTGTAAAAACTCAAGACCTGTTGTAGCTGTTTCCTCAGACTGTGCTTTTATTTTGAAAGTTACAAGTAGAAATCCTGTTCACCTTAATTGAGACTCTTCTAAGGTGGCTGGTGGGATGAACTGATGGAATATATGATAGACAGGGGCTATTTAAAACAGCTTAATGTAAATTAGGCAGAGAAGGAAGGAAATCTTGCTTTTTTCCCAGTGAAAAAAACCTTCCAACACATATTGAAGCCCAGTCAATCCCCTCTGACTTCTCTCATTTCAAGCACGTTGTCTGTGAAACCCAAGCAGCCCAGACTGGACTGGGACTCTCTGACTGTCTAGGAGAGCATCCTAGACCAGCATCATGTCCCACTCCAAGTTTCCTACAAACAAAGCGCTGACAGAGATGGTGTGTGTGATTTATTAGGGGGCTTATTCACTGGCAGTGAGCAATACATGGAGGAATGTTGCCAGACATTGTTGTAGCTACTTGAGAGGAGAAACAGTTGTTCACCCATATGTTAAAAGACAGAAATTTAGCCCTTAAATGTTCTCAATTTCGCTATTAAACCAATATTAGCCAACATTGTTCAGGCTTTTTGTGGTTATTATTAAAGCTCTTTTAGGAATTTATCCAAAGATCCATTCATACATGCTATGGAAGCCAATGTCTGTCAGGAGAAGAAAGAAAAAAATCAAAGAGGAAAAAAGGAAAAGAGGAAAAAGTTGAATGACAGAAATTAGAAAATACAAGTCCCAGATTATGAGACACTAAGTCAGAATGTAACTTTCTAGGCTAAAATTTTGAAATACTACAATTATGAGTCAGTAAGTCAAGATTTTGACCTAAAAAACTCAATATCATAACTTTAACTTGACAAAGCCCATTTCTGCCAGTAAAAGAAAGAACGAGCAAGAAAAAAAATCAAGAAGTCAAAATGATGAAACACTATGTCAAAATGTTGACTTTCTAACTCTGAATTATGACCTGCTGAGTCAAAGTATGAGATAATATGTCAAACATTTGACTTTCTAGGTCAATATTATGTGCTGTTTAATCACCGTTTTAACTTGAAACGACTATATATTTCATAATTGTGATACACTGAATTAAAAATAAGGAGCCAGACTTGACAGTAATTATCACACTCATATTTTGTATGAATTGTTTCTCTTACTCATGATTTCTCATATTAGTTTCTCATAGTTTAGAATCATCTTGAATAGATGTGTTGTGGGTTATTAATGTCAAACATCCTCTTAAATGTTCCCAGGGTCTGTGAACTGACTCCTTGATATAAGAAAAAAAAGAAAAAATAATAGATATAAAATAATAGAAAAAAATATATATATCAGTGTATATATATAAATACTGATACATATTTTCTATATTATATATATATATATATAATATCTTTTCCTGAGTTTTTGGTCACTTTTCGTTCAAGCTAATGCAGTGGACGTCCATGCGTCCCTTTAAATAAAAACTCCACTTCCCATGCTGCATTTCGAGGGGGGCGTCGTCGACGCTCATGGGCACACGCAGAATAGCGAGCATGAAGTGAGGTGTTAATAACCGGTCAATAATATTCCTGTTTTTCCCCCGTTTCCCAGTCGTGTCGGTCGGTCCCGGGGGGGCAGCATGGCCGCGGAGGGGGACGACGCTCTGCTGTTCCTGATCTACCAGCACCTGAAGGTGAACGGCTTCCACAAAGCTGCGAAGGTGCTGGAAAAACACGTTACTCAGGTGAGAAGTTTGGTCCAATTCTGCAGCTTTTGCGGTGTGAGCCAGTGTAGAACCGACCCGACTTGGTCCTGCCTCGTTGATTCTCATTAAATCTGATTTTTACTCATGGTTTTATTGTTATTTCTAGGGCGGACTTGCGTGCTAAGCATCTTATATAAGAGCCTGAATTAAACATACATAAGCCTTCAGCGTGTGTTTTTGCCACAGTGTCGATGGTAGCAAGCTGCAGGTCAGTCAGCCCTGTGAGTGTTGTGTGTGCGTTGGTGTGTGTGTGTGTTAAAGCACATGGCTTCTTGTTCAGGCCTCCAGGATGAAAAGAACATAATGTTACAGGAGCAGCATGGCTGTAAAAACAGCCCTGCTCCAGGCCTACTGCTGCAACCTCACTCTGCATTCAAAACCTCCATTCTTTTTTATGGTATTTAGTGATTGCAGTAGTTTATTATTATTTAAATGTGCTAGAACTGCAATTATTAGTCGGTTAATTGATTAATCGACAAATAGGAAATCAATCGGCAATCATTTTTATAATTGATGAATCCGTTCGGGTCATTTTTCAAGCAGAAATGCCTAACATTTGATAGCTTCAGGTTCTTAAATGTTAAAAATTTGCAGATCTTTCCTTGTTTCACTTTATAGTAATTTTCAGACTTTCTTATTGCTGGTTAGAAAACAAGACATTTGATGATGTTACTTCAAAGTTGTGCTAGGAATTTTTCAGTTTTCTGAAGTTTTAGAGAGCAAATGACTAGTTAAAAAGTGTAATGGGCAAATTAATCAATGATTAAATAATCATTAGTTACAACATTCAAATATCCAGCCAGTGTGCAGAGTCATGATGTGCAACTAGACATGCACACATACACATGTACACACATTACTTCATTGAAGCCTCTTCTCAGTACATTTTCAGCATATTCAATGAACTTTACCAAAAAACAACCAAACCAAAAACCTAGACTAAATATAAATTCTCTTCAGGCTGGTTAGATGATCGAACCCATAAATTAGGTCACTATGTTGGTCTGCTCACTCATAGCTGAGTTTTTTCAATAATGCTCCAGACATAATATCGTATTTTTCTCGCTCTTACAAGGACAAAAATTGCAGATGTGTTGTAAAGTTGAAACCTGAGCTGTGGTCAGTCAAAAGTTTCAGGCTCTGAAGCTAAAAATATCATGGTCATAAAAATTCCTGTCAGAGTTTTAGAAGGAGTCGACAAACATTCTCCAATTTTAAAACCTACCTTCTTCACCCTCAGAGGATATTTCACCCACATGTTTTGAGCATCATTTCCCCCATACGAAATATGAATTCCCCGCTCATGCTCATATTTCTAGTTTTGGATGTCGCTGCATGGATTGATTTCCGGGAGCATGTGGCATCAAAGTGGTAACATTCCTAAACCACAGGAAATTTGCTATTTCCCTTTCAACCTTTTTTTTTTCCCCCTTTCTATGTCATCATATTTGGGATGCAGGAATATTGTCCAGCTGCTTGTTTTACAGATGTTACCTCAATGAAATTAGACAAAATTGTGGCTTCGAGAGGAATTTGGTGGATGCTGAGAAAGTTTCAGAAGCACTCACTTCATGTGAGGCTCATCATGTTTAATTTTTTTTAAGTGTTTACGTTTGCTTTGTGCATGTAGGTGGAGACACCAGAGGAGAGCTCCAACCTACATGATATCTACACGGGCTGGATGAAGTAAGTGCTGCACTTGGCGTCTCTGAAATAGCATCAGTGCTCCAGAGGAAAGTGTTGGAAACTTTTCAACCAACTCTGGTGTTTTTGTGGTTGTGACGACGACGATGATGATGATGGTTATTTAAAAGATTTTAGTTCACTCACACTGGTTCATGTACAGTGTTTTTCTTTGATCCCTGGGTTTTTTTTGCCTTCTGGAATAACAACAGTGCAGCTGGTAACACGGCCCAAAGACACACGGATTAGTTGGAACGTAGACGCTAAAGCATCCATATGAACAGGATGTGACTGTGTGTGTGTGTGTGTGTGTGTGTGTGATTGTGTGCATGTGCATGAGCACTCTCCCTCTGAATGACCGTCTGGCCCTTCTACCCAGTGTATTCTGGGATCGGCTTCCAACACCCACCGCCGTGAAAAGGATTAAACTGGCAGCAGATAAATGGCTGAATGAATGAAATCAGCTTATGTCGATGATTTTTCCAATGTGGCTGTTGCACCAAAGTGAATCAGATCTTAACCAGTCAATGTAAATGGATCATACTGGTCTGAATAGCACACGATCCCCTTCTTCCACCAGCTGTTTTTTAGACATTAGGAAAGTTTTCATGAGACTGTTCATCCAAAGAGAAGGTTCTCATTAGTTCAGAGTTCTCCATCATGACATTCAGTGACTCTGGGCTGGTTGACCGATGATTTGCTCCCTGGTCTGTTTCTGCAGAGATGCTTTTTAACTCTCTATATGTTACACTAACAGGAAATTATTCAGCAACTTTGGAATGTAAACTTCCAGCAAAATTCTTACGTTAAACCTACTGCTTATTTTTATTTTCTAAGATCTTTCTGGTGGCTGTTTAACAATCATCCTCAATTCCTTTTTATTTTTAAAAATTTTTTCCCAGCTGAGTATCTCCTCCATTTCCTTTGTGCATTGCATTGTTGGAGAGTAGTATCGTGCCAAAAGTAGACTAAAAAATCAGCTGTCATTATTATACATGCTGTCTGGTCTGGGTATAGTTTATAGTAACACTTTTACAGTCTGTACACACTTCGTTTTAAAAACGTGCCTAGATTTAGGTTATCGTATGGATCTGGGACACACTGGCGCCACATGTGGACCTGAAGGAACTGGAGTTGACATTAAGGCCACAAACAGTCCATAACACAACACTCTTACTGACATTTAATACAATAATATTGTCTTATATTCAGACAAATGTGTCAATGAAATTAAATAACTTTATCAAATACGTGATTATAGGAAATTTGTGATCACTTTATAGTCTTTCTAAAGACTAAGGAATAAATTAATGCGTGTTTGTGTGTGTGTGTGTGTGTGTTTGCCGTAGGCTGTGCTCTCTAGCCCAAGATGCCAAGCAGGAGCCTGATGATGCCGCCCCTTTGAAGAAGAGCAGCATCAAACCAGAACCTTCCACCAGCGAAGAAGAAGAAAACGGCGCTGATGCCAAACTCTCCGACGTCACAGTAGAAAATGATGTGGATGCCAAACCTCCACCTGGTAAAAACTTATTCACTTATCTTTTTTTTGTTGTTGTTTTTGTTCTTTGTGAGTTTGTGTGTGTGTGTGCGTGTGTTTCCATTTAGAGTATGAACATCAATATCTTTATTACAGCTGAAATGATAGAATGAAGATTTCAATGTCACTTTCAAATAGCCTTTTTTTTTTTTTTTTTTGATGAAACCATCAATTTTTTAAGGTTGCAGCCTTAATCTTTATGTTCACCTTATGTCTTACTACTCATTGATTATTCTATGTTTTGCTTTTCTTCTACAAGTTGTGAAATACTTTATAACAGCAAAACTTTTCCATCATGGGCACCATGATTCCCCATGTATATTCTAGTTTGTTTATATACTTTTAATTGTATGTATTTTTTTCTCTCCTCTTGTAGGGTCCAAGGCAGATGGTCCAGACTCATCAGGTGCAGAGCTCAACTGTGTGGGAGAAGACGCCGAGACCGTCCCTGAGCAGCCGCTGGATCCTGCAGGTGGAACCAAAACAGCAAATTTTGATGGTGAAGAGGAAGAAGAGAAGATAGAGGAGGAAATAGAAACAGAACGAGAGGTTTGTAGAGATGAGCAACTCACATAACATTAGAAAAGGGGTTTGGGCTCCTGTCTGTCTGTTTGTTGAACACAATATCGGACAAATGACAGGTTGACTGATACATAAACGCATGGCGGGTGTAGTGTAGAAGTGTGAGGGGCAGGTTTATGATTGGAAAGACATCAGTTTGAATCCCAAAAAACATCTGAAATTGAGGGCGGGGAAAGGAAAATGCTGCCCCCTCCCTCGGTGGCTGCCATGGCACTGCTCAGCTAGAAGTCAAGTTTTACTACAGGCCATTCATTCGTGTTCAGACCAGAGTTTGATCGCTCCCTCCCCTCTTGAGCTGGTTCCCTTTCTCACTGTTTTATTGCTCTTTCCATTCGTGTGCCTCTTGCGTTGTCCTCTTGTCAACAAAGTGCAGCTGTTCACAGCGGTTGCCAGGAGACGACATTGGCACCTATACTGACGTATTCAGGGAGAACATTGAGTGAAGTCCGGCCGGTTGTGACCATGTCTGCACCGGTAAAAACGAGCCTCATCCGCTGCCTTCATACGGAAAAAATGTCTGTTCTCTTGCAGACAATCCGAGAGAAAACGTTGTTATTAAGACATTTATATCGAGCAGAGGTGACTCTGCTTCCTGTGGGAGAACACATTGCATTGTGGATGAGTTCACTTAAACTGTGTGACAGGTTGATGTGAACTTGTCTCATTGGCCTCCTGCAGGTAAATCAGAGTCCTGAACTAAACATGTTAGAGGTGCAACTATTAGTAGAAAAATCAATCAATGGTAAATTAATCTGCAATTATTTCGATAACTGATTGACATTTGCTGGTTAAATGTGATGATTTGACGCTCTTTGTTATATCTTGAATGTAAACAGAATATTTTGGAGGTTTTGGACTGTTGGTGGTTTCTGAATCTGAATACATCATCTCCAGGACGTTTCACGTCTTTCTGACATTTTACAGACAAAGCGATAAATTGAGAGAATAACTGACAGATTAACTGATAGTGGAAAGAATAAATCGATGGAAATAAACAAATACATTTTGAGATTAACCTCTCCCAAATTTTGTGGGAATGCCATCATGAATGTGACCTCAAATACCTGCATAAATGATGCATCATCTCTGATCAAACTCAGTTTGATTTCAGTTTTTCCCCTTCATTCATTAGCCGCCATGAGGCTATTTACTGTGAAGTAGTTGCATCTATTATGTTTTACTATAAAGATTTTATCTATAGATCAATTTTTTTTTCTTTTTAAATTAAAATGTTAATAAATCAAAAATCTTCTGCACACCGGTATAATATAGTTGAGTCCTGGTTTAGCGTGAAGGTCATGTTAGAGAACACTAAAGCAAAAATGGAGCTCATGTTACACACACATATTATGACTAGAAAATTGCAGCCAGATTTTTATTTCAGCGTTTCCTGCAGGTGGCATTGCGATCAGGACGTTTCTCGTCTGGCTCATCAGGCTCAGGGGTCAGTTAAGAGACCAGATCACACTTTTTACAGTAAATAACACGACTTCTGGTGCACACAACATATGTGTAAATAATCTGAAGTTGACCACAAAGAAAAATTAGAAAAAATTTAAGATACCTCATGGAAAAAAAGGATCCAACATGTCAAAATGAATTGAACATCTGCCGTGTGAAAAATTATCACAGCATCTAAGAACTATAAATTATTTATAATAAGCATTAAAATGTTTAGGAAGGTAAATGTTATTGTAGAAAATAATGTCTGCAAAACAAAATCCAGACTTAAGTGCATCAGTTCTGGGAATCTGAAAAACGGAGAGGATGAAGGATTAATGTAACAAAATTTTTATCTTCACAGTTAATCTTTAGAAGCTGGTTGCACAAGAAATTTGAGGTAAATAAATGTTACGGAAAATGTTTAAAAAATTAAAGAAACTGAAAAGATGTGACTTTTAAAGTGTGAATGGAAACAACAAGGAAATAGTCCTGGACAAGGGCACAGTAGAAACCACGGCCTTCCTGATCTCACACACAAATAACTGTTGTCCAGTCACTGTAATAATGTGCTGATAGATGAACAGTAGCTGCAGTGTTATTATATGCTTCTGAAGTACACATACACACACACACACACAAACACACACACAAACACACACAAAAACTGCATGTACACTCGTCTTTCCTGTATCTGTAAGTTTGTGTTAGTTTGCTCTGTTGTTATCTGAAGTGTGTGTGTATGTGTTTTGTGTGTGTGTGTGTGCGTGCTAGTGTGTGAGTGCATGTGTGTGTTTGTGACAGTTTGTGTGTGTGTGTGTGTGTGTGTGTGTGTGTGTGTGTGTTAGTATCCCAAGTCTTGTCTCTCTTCTTTTATATTGGCTCAGTGATGCAGCGGATAATGCTGTTTGGACAGAAACTGTGTGTGTGACAGAATGATAATCTTCTGAGATAAGGTGTGTGTGTGTGTGTGTGTGTGTGTGTGTGTGTGTGTGTGTGTGTGTGTGTGTGTGTGTGTGTGTGTGTGTGTGTGTACGCGTGCGTGCGTGCGCGCATGTCCATGAGTGTGGGTGTCTCACTGTGTTAATGGCTCATTGTGGTACTGTTTACAACTGCTGGAAATCCTGATCACTTTGCTTTGTGTGTGACAGCAGGGGAGTTGCATTTTACAGATTATTTTTCTCTTTCTGTTAAGGCAAAGTACGGCAAAGAAACCGAACAGAACAAAATTGTTTCTACTGAACAGAATCAAAAGCAGACACGCTTTTGGTTTCAGTTTCTTTTGTTTTCCGACCTCCAGCTGGTTCAATCAAATCTGGCCCACATGCCGACGACAAGATTAATGTAATCTGCCAAACATAGTTGACATCATGTGTTAAAAAGAGTTAGAAGAGCCTTTTTTGTGTTTTGTGTTTTTTGTTGTTGTTGCTTTTTTGACCTACTTTTTATTACATTTCTCGACAGTGGTGGTCCAGTCTGTTTTTGACAGCTATTCGCCATGAATATTTGTGCAGACGTTCGTGGTCCCCAGAGGATGAATCCCACTGACTGTGGTGATCCTTTTCCTCTAGCGCCATCATGAGGTTTACATGATTGGTTTTGAGCGTTCCTGGTTAAAATTCAAATCTATTCAGTATGAATCGTAATAATTAATCTGATTTATCTCTGCCTTTTTTATCGAGCACCAACATCAGTAGTTTTATTATGCAAATATTTTGGTTTAAGGCCAAAGACCTGCAAGGACGTTCCCATCACTCTTGGCTGTACTTTGTGTTAAGTGCTAATTAGAAAATTAACATGCTAAACCAAGATTTTGAAGTATAGTTGTGTCTCAAATCTTTGAGTATAAACATACTTGAGTTTAGCTCTCTGAATCCTTCAGACTTTGACACTGTGAAAGCAGGTACTTTTCTGTTAGAGCCTTGCTAGCAGTTCTATATGCCTGCTCGTACATGTCTTTCAGTCTCCTGTTGAAGCACCTGCCGGGGAAACTAACAGGCTAGAGAGCTCCGGCTCCGCTGACTCAGAGGAAGCAGCCGAACCGTCGACGGGCAGCTCCACCCTGGTTGACCCCGGACGAGCTGCCTCAGACCAGACAGAGGATCGACCACCAGCCCCCGGCTCAGGAGGCAAGGGCAGCGAGGAGCACGAGGATGATGAGCCGAAGCAGGTTAGTGACCTTAGGCTGAATGTTGAAGTATGTGATTTTGCAAGTTCCTTCCCCCATTTACATAAAAACTTTTTTTAAATTTTATGTGCTCTCTTTATTTATTAATTTTTTTAACAAGTTTTGAAGGTTTATAATTTTCAGTAAACTCCTGCAGTACCCATCGAATGAAAAGAACCTCTTCATCAGACGTTTTCTCCTGCTCTCAGCCCTTATACTCAGAGTTTTCTCTTCCTGTCCTTTGTGGTGCAGAGATCAAGTGTTAAACATCGCCTTTCTTATAGGCAAGCATGTATTTGTGACATTTTTGAACCGCTGTTTTAATTTGCACTGAGGGGAGAAGACATGAGCAGAACACCTAATCAGGCTTACCGCAACTCATAAACACAGGAGTAGCTGTCGACTCCTGGCTCAGCCGAGCCTACATTTCCTCAGCTCAACCCTCTGCACATCTGAAACTTATTTTGCAGATGATTGCGTCTGGCTGACGTGCATTGTTTGCGCTGTTAAGTTTTCCAGTGGGAAACGCTGCACGCGGCTTTTCTTTGCTGTCTCATGGGATTTCTAAGACTGTTCTGGCACATGGGGGTTAGGGATTATGTCGCCATATCTGTTGTTGGCAGGAATAAAAAATTGGTGTTCGCAAAGTTTTCTTTTACAACACAGTGAACCCCTGCAGATGTTGTGGATGTGAGTTGAACAACCGTACATGACACAACTATTCAAAGCTCGCTATGAAACTTAGTACAGACTTGCATGGTCCCCAGGAGCAGGGCAACATTTTCAAAAACCTAGTGAAGTGTTTCGTCATCTAACAGATGGACTGGAATAACATTTTGTACATGACTTCAGTGAATCCCCGACTTTCCCTCAACCAAGAGCTTTTGACTTTTGTGCTTTCGAGTGAAATGTCTCCACAACTCTTGGATGGAAATAGGATTGCCCTGAAATTTAATAGGTAGTAACCCCCACACACGGGATGAATTATAATATCTTTGATGATCCATTAAATTTCCTTTATCCAGTGGTTTGGTTTAGGATGAAATACCTGCAAACTAATTCCAATTTGCCTTGGCTTTATTGCTAATTGTGACAAATGTTAGCATGCTAACATGCTAAACTAAGATGGCGAACATTGTTAACATTTTGACGTTAGTGTTCAGCTCAAATCAATCTAGTTGAAGTTTAGCACCATTTGTTATTAACTTCAGCTGGTCCCAGGGTGAACACTAAATTAAAAATGATAATTCAAACTTAACTTCTGCACTTTGAAAGTTTTTACACAATAAGTAAGTAAGAGACAAACCCTCTGCTGAACAACAATCAGTACATCAAGAGGTGCTAAAGCAATCATGTTTCAACATGCAACATATAACTAAAATGTGAAGCTAGTAGAAAATTCAGGTCAGTTACAACTTGGGCTTTTTTTCATAGTTCACTTATTTCATTCTTATCAATACTAATCATACCCAACAAGGCAGTTGCTCGGAATTGAAAATGAGGCAACATCACCAAGAATGATTATGACAAAAAAAACACCAGCAGTCAGATGATCAGAATTGTGGTCCAACCTGAGAAAACAGAGACGACGGGTAAAATGATCACAACTGTTCATTGTTTCAATAGTTTAGAGTTACTTCCTGTTCAGCTTTCAACTGGGTGCATAGCTTTTCTCTGCAGTAGGGGACAACCACCATCTTATTGGGTGTGCTCACTTCCAGTATTACCTCAGATTAAAGCGGGGGTTTTTTGGTTGTCAGACTCGAACTGTTGTTTACAACTTTGTCTGAATGGATGAATACAAAGATATCATTGTTGATAAACATGGTGGCCGCTACAGCGAAAATGAAACCCACATTGTAATAAACCAGATATCATCTGAAAGCAAAAATAAAAGGAGTAGATGTTTTGATGTTTATGTGTTAGTCAGGTGGATTGATTGTGTTTGATTAAACCCAACAGCAAACGGCTAAATTCCAAACAACGGCAAAACAAAACAAACAACATAATGACCCCCAGCGATATGGATTGGAAATAAGGAAAACAAGTATGAACAAGAAATTAAAAAGCCCGTTGCTCTATTTGTCTGCATTATAATATCTGGTAAGTTTGTTTCAGTATCATCCAGTCTTGCACCGCTCTTTATTCTGCCCTGTTCTCCTTCCTCAGGCACCAGAAGCAGTGTTGGACACCGCTGTCGAAACCTCTGCATCGCAGACAGCTGTCAATCAAACGGAGGCGGCTCCTCCCTGCACTCAGGAGGCAGAAGACGAGGATGGCGGCGCTGCAGAGGTGCAGTACCCATTGTTATTCAGAGATTTGTTTATTTGTTTGATATTACTCCTGGGTGAATGATAATAAAATTTAACAAATAACTGCAGTTCCAGGAAATTGTGATTTTTAAAGTGATGGACACAAATTTCTGGTTTTCATTTTCTAGCTCTTGTTCACATTATTTAAGTATAATAAATATAAATATTTATATTTAGATATTTTATGATTATTATTTTTTTAATATTATAGTTTAAATATGATTAGCTAAAAATCCCTGCAGCTTATTGTTGTTTACATTGACTAGAAAGGATCTAATCAAAAAAAAAGAAAGAAAAAGAAACTAAATGAAATACAAATAAGGTCAAAAACTCTTGGTGTGTGTTGTGGGAGACTGTTGCTGACCTGCTGACCTGCTGATCCCCCAAGCAGGAGCCAAGCCAGACCGAGCCTACCATCTCAGACCTGACAGCCGAGGGGACCAACGACTGGCCGGCAGTGAGCGAGGCCCCGCCCACCGCAGGTATGAAGGACCAATAGATTTTTAATAACCAGGCTACTCTTTAGGTGTTATGTGTGGCATCTTTTCCGTCTCTTTCTCACTGCGCTGACAGGAGTCACGAGCTGTTGTGAAAAAGCCGCTCGAAGGGTTTGCTGTCTGGACGCCCGACGGCGCCGATTTCTTTATAATTGCCCCGACGAAAGACAACAAGACGGTTTTCAGATTTTTAAAACTGTTACCTGCCTCACAGACACAAATGTCATAGTAGGTTGAGGATTTTAGAGAAATAAAATAAACCTTGTGTGTTTTAGGGCTTTAACTTTTTTAGGTTTATGAAAAATGAAAAATACCATCACAGTCCAAGGTTGAACGTTTTGTCCAACCAAACCTTGAGACGTTCAACTTACCATCACATGACTTAAATAATTGATTCATTAATTGATTGAGTCATAAATTTTTATTCCTTCCTGAGACCCCATAGAATGGGAGTGAATGGAGTTTCATTTGTGCTACTCACAGCATTTAAAATTTAAATTTAAAACGACTGCATTTCTTCCCAGAAACACTTCGCAGAACCCGCTATGGAAATAATTTATGCTAAAAAAAGAATCACTATGAAAACTGCTGAAGAAAAGAGAATCTATTAGGGTTTTTTTTTTTGTTTTGTTTTGGTTTTTTTGTAATTTGCAAAAACTGCCCTTAAAAGTCACTGACCCATCTTGAAATACTTTTCCGAAAATGCATCAAAGGTTAAGTTGCTTCCTCCCACTTCACTGCTGCGTTTATTTTTATAGTAGACATTTTCCCCTCGTCTTTAGGAGGGAAAAGAAGCGTACTGTATTTCCTCTCTGTTGGCAGCGTTGTGTATTGAGCTGCTTCGAGCGCAGAACTTTTTGGATAGTTTTATTTGGACAAAAAGGGAACAGAATAAGAAGATAAGACATAAAGTTGAGGATTCAACCTTGAAGCACTCAAACTCAGCGCCAGGGCTTGTTAAGACTTTTTGAAGGATCGCTGCTGCCAAAGCCCAGAGAAACGGCCCTGGCAGCAGAGTTTTCCACGTCAGTCACTTGTTTAGCTTCTCAGCGGGGTTTGTTGAGCTTGTCGGTGCTTGTTAAGTGAATGGGAGCAATGACTAGTCTGAGAATTATCTGGAGCGCAGTCGCCTCGTTTCCCAAAGTATTTAAAATTAACTTATGACTTCGGTTCATTTTCCACAGCCGACGTTTTCACTTGTCAAACCTCAGGTTAACGTCACTGATTGCTGGATTGCATCGCAGTAATTGATGGCGCAGAGGCATCATTCAGGGCTCAGGTTGGCAAGATTTCCTCAGAAAGAAAATAACTCACTGAAAACTGGAGATGGTACTGAAATGTCGGCTGAACCCAAAATACAACTGAGCTAATTTTGCTCATCGTCGGTATATCAGAAGAAACTTTTGTCAAATGTGTGTGTAACATCTCGCAGTTTGGATAAAGTTTAACTTGGCATGAAGCCGTTTCTGTTGTGTGGAGCAAGGCTTTTTGACCTTTTTCTGTTAAGAAACTTACTTATATAGTGTTGTTTGATTCTGCTTGTTAAAATTGTTGGTCAACTACATTTGAGAACAAATTGCAGGTGATGCAAAACAATAATATTTGGTATTTATCAAATACCAAATATCCCATCAAACTCAAGTTGGTAGCCTTGGATTTGAAAGCTAAGGGCTGCTCCCAGTTCAGCTCAGGTTGGAACATTATAAGCTGGATATGTACAGTATTATTAATGGGTTTGCTCCTCAATACTTTTTATTCACAGATACAATGGCAAATACTCAGCACAGCTGTAACACTGGGGCCTGCATACTTCATGTAGTGTTCATTGAGTAAATAATGTTGCTAGAAGCTCTTTATTTTATTTATTTATTTTTAAAACATGAATTGGAGCAGCACTCTATTCCACTCTGAGCTGGTTTATAGAATCCGGTCAGGACTTTAAGAGGGTCACAGCTGAAATGACGTGTAAATTTCCAATGACATTTTTGTACTTCGGCCATTGAACTGTCCTTATTGTAGTTAAGTGTTCTAATGTGTCTGTGTTTTTCTTTTCAATTTGTGATGGATTTCAGGATTTAATATTTGGCTCCTGAGACCATGATGGGAGCAAGTTTCACTATATCATGTTGACCCTTGGATTTTTGCCCGCTCATGTTAAATCGCTGTGACACAGTGCAGCCTCACATGGACGTAGACTCTTTAGTCTGTTTATTTACAAAGAATCCAATAAGAAAGATTTATGAAAAGACACAGTACCTGTGTGTTCTCAGTGATTTTAATTTTATAAAACTCGGCATGGCCCTTACTTTGTTTGGCTGAATTCTAACAGTTTGGATAAATGATTAATGACAGACATCTTCAGTTTTGCTCTGTATGTTGTGTTCAGTGAAACCTTGCATCTTGATGTCCAAACAATAAACAAAAGACTTTAGACCATATAACAGCAGCTGTGTTTCCTCTTCTCCAGACCCTAACGGTGACTGTGGAATACCAAATGAGGAAAAGGAGGAAGAGGACAAGAAATTGGAGGAGGAGGAGAAATCCGAGGTACCAGAATTCTGTTTTTTAAAGGGGCTGTAAACTTATCTCCCTGCTCCTGGAAAAGGCCAAACACTACTTTAATTTTTTTTTCGAGAATTAACAGCAATCTAAACATAAGAACAGAGACAGTAACGTGTGCGCGTGCGTGCGTGCGTGTGCGTGTGTTCACTCAGGGTGGTGACCTCACATCCCCACTGGAGCCTGAGACCCTGAGGGAGGTGGTGACTGCCCCTAGCGATGGAGACACTGGTAAAACCGTTATTGTCATACATAAAACACGTTGCAATGTTTTGTTTCAGTTTTTTTTTCTCTCTGCTCAATCAGGCTTTACCCAAAACATACAATACTACAACATATCCTTTACCAAATAAACCCTTATATCTTTATGTTTTATTTGGTCGAATAAAGGTCGAATCTTCAGTTTTTTTAATTTGATGTCTGATGGGACAGACCCCATATGTAGAACATGATCTGATTAGATTTACGTGTTTTGCACTTTGTAAATTTGCAAATGTGTTGTGTTGTCACGGAAATCATGGCAGGACATAACTTTTCAAAACACAGTATTCACAAATCTCTTAAGTGTTAAAATCTCTTAATTTTGAATTAATATTTATGACTAAACCAAACTAATGAATTAGTTTTACCTGTGGTTGATCTTGCAGATCGGCAGAGCAGAAAATGATTTTGAAAAGTTGGTCACAATATTTGCATTTTTTGCATTTGTTGTCATTGATATTTCTCATCAAATTTTGATAAGATTTAGCTTTGGTTGGACACTTGCACTGGGCTGCACTTCCCCATGTGTGTTGTTGAAAGTTTGACACAGATTATTTCATTGTGACCTTGTTTTTTTTTTCTTGTATCCTTTTTCCACTTTATTTTGACGACACCAGAAAAATGTCCTTTCATTCATAGTTTGTATAACCACTCAGAGAAAAGAAAAAAATCTTTCCTTTTATTACCCTGCTCAGATGTAGAAAAGGCAACGGCGGCGGCTGCAGAAGAGCAAACAGACTCCATCATCCTCAACATTCAAGTCGAAGATGGCGAAGCAGCGGAGTCAGAAACCAGCCAACTGCTCCCTGAGACCGAGTCCTGCGAGGAGGCGAAGACGCCCAAGAAAAAGAAAAAGAAGAACAAGAGGGAGATGGAAACGGCAGCTGAGGAAACACTGTCTGCTGACACATTCAACATAGATTCACTCACGGACACTCCTCTTACCTCCAAGTCTGCCAAAAAGAAAAAGAGAGACAAAAGGAGAAAGGAGGAGGTGGCGGAGGAAGAGGAGACGCAAAAGGAAGAGGAGGAGGAGCAGCAGCAGCCGGAGGAGGAGGAGCAGGAGGTGGTGTCTCAGGTAACTCCATCGGAGAAAAAAGCTAAGAAAAGGAAAATTGAGAAGGACGACATGGAAGAGAAAGATGAAGAATCTCTCGTCACTCCTTCAGAAAACAAAATAAAAAAGAAAAAGAAGAAAGTTAAAGATGTGGTGGTGGAGGAGGAGCAGGAGGAGAGGGAGGCAGGAGGAGCGGTGGAGGAGAAGGAGGCAGAGAATCCCATGAGTCTGGCAGAGATGACAGAGAAAAAGAAGAAGAAGAAGAGGAAAAAGGAGGGAGGACAGGAGAAGGAGGTGGTACAGTCTGAGGAAACACCAGCAGGTGGCGACGAAGACGCAGAAAAAAAACTGGAAGCAACAGGTAGATGAGAAAGTCCAACATACATTTCTCTTTTTATTTCTATACCTGGAACCTTTAATTTGACTAAAGCAGCTTTAACATTTTACCTTCAGAGTTAGTTGTGTGAGTTGATGAGTGACTTGTACATTTTCTTTTTCTGCTCCCACAGATTGCAACACTTCTCAGCTCCCCTCAGCCAAAAAGAAACACCGTCTCAGGAAGAAACTCAGCCTGAAGAAGAGACTGAGGCTGCACAAGAGGGAGGAGATGATGATGATGATGAAGAAGAGGAGGAAGCACAACGTCCGTGCAGGACAGACTGAGGCCATGAGCAGAAAGAAGTCAGTAGAATATATTTCCTTGGTTTCTCTCTGTTTAAGGAAATGCACACTGCTATTATATTCATAACAATATCAGTAAGTTATAAAACCACAGTCAGAACTAAGATTTACACTGAGGCTACAGCTTCATATGCCTTTCTCACTAAAAGGCAGAGTGACCAGAGTTCAATGTGAGGTGGATTTACACAGCCACTGTACTAACAGGGTGATCAAGTGTGGGTTTGTAAAATTTCTTCGCGTCCCCCTCAACTCATTCGTTAGTGCGTCAGACTGATTTATGTTCAGATCCTGATTCTTGAAGGGAGGGAGAAGAGTTTTTTGTTTTTCTTTTTTATGCTCACCTAAATCCTGACTTTAATTTCAACTCTCATGGAGAGCAGAGGAGACATCTCTTATCTGGTAGTTAAACTTCTGAAATGAAAAAACATTTGCATTTATCATAATTCTGGATTATTCAGTGAGAAAGGGAAGTTGTTTGTATAAGTTTTTTATTGACTCTCAGATGAATTTCTGTGAAATAAGTTGCTCCTTTCAAACTCCAGTGAATATTTATTACTCATTCTGTAGAAAACTGTTTTTACAATCACATTATGCATGTGTTGCTCACCTTCTGTCCTCTGAATAAAAGTCACCTGCCATCCTCTGAGTAAAAGTCACAAGGTTGTGTTAGGAAATAACTGTGCCAACTGACCACTCTCTCTTTTACCTGTAATAAGTAAAAGATTAAATGGTTCTACTTATATATGGTAGACTGTTATGAAAAGAATATCTCCCAACCCTCGTCTTTCATCCATGCAGCCTCTGATTAAATTTTTTCCCTCTAGTTGAAACCTTTTTTAACTTCCATTTTAATTTCCATTGCTGTTGCGTGCAATAGTGCCTGTAAAAATTCTCTCCGTGCTCTGTCTGAACACACCTGTACAATATCTAACAGTCACTGTGGAAAAAAAATCATGTAGAAATAAATAGTCCGGAATATGCACAATCTTAAAAGAAACACATGTTCTGTATTTGTACTTTGTCCATTTATGAAGTAGCTGAAACTGATGCAGTCTAATGAAATAGTCTTGCAACTTGTTCAGTAGTAATAATCGCATGTTCCCACTTTTCAGACAAAAACAGATCCAAGAGCCTACTGAGGAGGAGCAGCCTCGACCAAAACCAACCAAAAGACCCAAACCCGATCCCACCGGGGAGGACGATACACCAAAGAAGAAGAAGCGGAGGAACACTGACCAGGAAGAAAACTCCTCAAAGGAAAACCAGCCTCCAAAGATGAAGACAAAGAAGAAGAAAAAGAAGCGACAGGTAGAGGAGGGAGGACAGGAGAAGGAGGTGGTACAGTCTGAGGAAACACCAGCAGGTGGCGACGAAGACGCAGAAAAAAAACTGGAAGCAACAGGTAGATGAGAAAGTCCAACATACATTTCTCTTTTTATTTCTATACCTGGAACCTTTAATTTGACTAAAGCAGCTTTAACATTTTACCTTCAGAGTTAGTTGTGTGAGTTGATGAGTGACTTGTACATTTTCTTTTTCTGCTCCCACAGATTGCAACACTTCTCAGCTCCCCTCAGCCAAAAAGAAACACCGTCTCAGGAAGAAACTCAGCCTGAAGAAGAGACTGAGGCTGCACAAGAGGGAGGAGATGATGATGATGAAGAAGAGGAGGAAGCACAACGTCCGTGCAGGACAGACTGAGGCCACGAGCAGAAAGAAGTCAGTAGAATATATTTCCTTGGTTTCTCTCTGTTTAAGGAAATGCACACTGCTATTATATTCATAACAATATCAGTAAGTTATAAAACCACAGTCAGAACTAAGATTTACACTGAGGCTACAGCTTCATATGCCTTTCTCACTAAAAGGCAGAGTGACCAGAGTTCAATGTGAGGTGGATTTACACAGCCACTGTACTAACAGGGTGATCAAGTGTGGGTTTGTAAAATTTCTTCGCGTCCCCCTCAACTCATTCGTTAGTGCGTCAGACTGATTTATGTTCAGATCCTGATTCTTGAAGGGAGGGAGAAGAGTTTTTTGTTTTTCTTTTTTATGCTCACCTAAAATCTGACTTTAATTTCAACTCTCATGGAGAGCAGAGGAGACATCTCTTATCTGGTAGTTAAACTTCTGAAATGAAAAAACATTTGCATTTATCATAATTCTGGATTATTCAGTGAGAAAGGGAAGTTGTTTGTATAAGTTTTTTATTGACTCTCAGATGAATTTCTGTGAAATAAGTTGCTCCTTTCAAACTCCAGTGAATATTTATTACTCATTCTGTAGAAAACTGTTTTTACAATCACATTATGCATGTGTTGCTCACCTTCTGTCCTCTGAATAAAAGTCACCTGCCATCCTCTGAGTAAAAGTCACAAGGTTGTGTTAGGAAATAACTGTGCCAACTGACCACTCTCTCTTTTACCTGTAATAAGTAAAAGATTAAATGGTTCTACTTATATATGGTAGACTGTTATGAAAAGAATATCTCCCAACCCTCGTCTTTCATCCATGCAGCCTCTGATTAAATTTTTTCCCTCTAGTTGAAACCTTTTTTAACTTCCATTTTAATTTCCATTGCTGTTGCGTGCAATAGTGCCTGTAAAAATTCTCTCCGTGCTCTGTCTGAACACACCTGTACAATATCTAACAGTCACTGTGGAAAAAAAATCATGTAGAAATAAATAGTCCGGAATATGCACAATCTTAAAAGAAACACATGTTCTGTATTTGTACTTTGTCCATTTATGAAGTAGCTGAAACTGATGCAGTCTAATGAAATAGTCTTGCAACTTGTTCAGTAGTAATAATCGCATGTTCCCACTTTTCAGACAAAAACAGATCCAAGAGCCTACTGAGGAGGAGCAGCCTCGACCAAAACCAACCAAAAGACCCAAACCCGATCCCACCGGGGAGGACGATACACCAAAGAAGAAGAAGCGGAGGAACACTGACCAGGAAGAAAACTCCTCAAAGGAAAACCAGCCTCCAAAGATGAAGACAAAGAAGAAGAAAAAGAAGCGACAGGTAGAGGAGGAGGAGGAGGAGGATCAGAGCGGCGCGGTGAGCGACCCGAGCGCTGATCAGTCTGAAGCGATGTCGTCTCCATGCGAGAGCGATGTGAAGAAGAAGAAGAAAAAGAAAAAGACGATGAAGGCTGATAAAGACGAGGAGACGACAGGAAATTCAACCCCTGACACCGAGAGCCAAGACGTACCAGCAAAGAAAAAGAGTGAGAAACTCTCTGGTAGTGATACAATTTGTGTTTTAACCTGATTTTTATTTTTATTGGAGCTGCAACTAGTTATTATTTTCATTACTGAATTTTCAGATCCGGACGTGACGTCTTCATATCACTTGTTTTTGTGTTACTGACAGTCCAAAAGCCAAAGACACAGCTTGATTATATTATTTAAGTATTAATTATATGCAGATAATTTTCTGATTGAGTCATTGTTTCAGCAGTAATTTCTACTTTTGATTTTCAATTAAACTTTGAGCCCAATTAACATTTGATGTCATTTATTTTTCAACATAGGCTCCTGAAGGAGTAAAATGTTTGGCTCTTTACATATTTTGGTAACAATTGTTTAATAACAAAATTTAGAAATCCTCAAAAAACATGAAAATCTTTAGATTAAACACGCTGCAGATCTTTATGGTACAAAAACATTGTGATTGTAATTTAACTTGAAGAGTTGAAAAAACTGAGCTGCAGCATAAAAAAACAAACACAAACTTCAAAATGTGCTGATGTTGGTGTTTTGTGCTTATGTTTGCAGAGAAAAATAGACTAAAGGACAAACTAGAGGAGAGAGAACCTGTTCCAGATGTAAACACTCCAACAGCTGCTGCTGCGGTACGACCACACACACACACACATACACACACACACACACACACACCTCTGACTTTCGGGTTACAAAACTTCAGAATTAGAAGTTTCATTCAAAGGGTTTTTTCTTTTTTTAAAAGCTTGTTTAAACATTTGATTGCATTGTTTTATTTCTATGTTCTGCATTTTCTCCAAATTATTACAACATTTTTTCCTGAGTTATTTAATCATTTATTTTTATTTTCCCCACTAGAAAAAGAAATCCTCCAAAAAGAAGATCATCTCTGATTAAATCTGTGTAAGTGGCTACTCAAGGTTTATAGTTAACATTCGACATTATTGGAGCTACATTTATTCACCTCATAGATTTAGATCAGAAGATCGACACCACTCTGATATCAGTAAGCTTAGCCTAAAGACCAGAGACAGGGGCAAACTGGTGGTCTGGTCCTGGTCTGGTCCTGGTCTGGTCCTGGTCTGGTCCTGGTCTGGTCCTGGTCTGGTCCTGGTCTGGGTCTCGTCCAGCTCTACAATCCACCTACCAGCATCTCGACAGAGTTTGGAGTATTTTACCTTTTTTCTCATATGAAAAAAAAGTTGGTGAAATGTATCTTCAACCCCAATATATCATCTCATTTTAGATCCATTTCAATTGGCTCTTAAGCTCTTTGACTGGTTGATAAGACTTGAAATTTACAAGTGGAGTCCATTTACCATTTTATGTTATTCCTTCTTCTACAGACTCTTGAGAATCATGGATCATCATCTCACCAATTCTTAAATCAAACATTTTCAGAGGACATTTTTTCAGCTCAATTTAAACTTTTAAACTTCATTTTACCCTAACGCTGCTTTTCAGAAAATGGTTTACAATAAAAAAAAAAAAACAAAATCATAAAATGACACTAAGACATGATGCTAAACATTAGGACAGCCTCAGCAGTCAGGTAGAAATGAATACAGTTAAACTAAGGAAAAATATAAAGTTTCTGTAAACAATATAGTAAATCCTAAGATCGAGATCTATTTTGCTCCAGTGAAGACTAATGGAGGTTTTTCTATTTTTCCCAGTGTTTTCTCTGTTCGGACGTCGGCGAAGGGAGGATGATTGTTCCAATGTACCTGAAAGCCCCAAAAAACTAAACCGGACAATCTGCATAATGTAATGTCAGTGCCTTTACTCCTGATGCTTCAGTCGTGAGTTTAAAGGGTTTTGTCCTTCAGAAATGAGAGAGAGTGATTTTCTCTGAGGGAACATCTGTGTTTTAAGTCACGTTTCACTTTCTTTTCCTCTAAAACTGTGAAAACTCCACTAAGTTGCATTCACCTTCAGTTCATTCATGTTTACAACTTGAAATCCCCTCAGCAGGGTTCAAGCTTTGATTATACAGATTTTTTTTTTTTTTGAATGGCAGAGAGCTGCTCTTTAGGTAAAAGTTTGAATAATTGGAAGAATAACTGGTCAAATTATGAAAACAACTGTGATTGATGTCGACTTGGAACAGCTACAGTTCTTGAGTTTCCTTTTAACTGCAAACACAACCTATTAAAGTTACCAAATCAGTTTTATCCTAAGGCAAAGCTTGATCAGGGCAGATACCTGACACAGGTATTTTATCCTCAACCGTTCTGATTTAACAAAAGCAGCTGTACTCAAACATTTTGCTTTGATATAATATGGTTTACAATTGGTCAAATCAATGATCTAATTTAGGAACTTTTGGATTAAAGGAGAAACTATAGAGCTGCAACAAATGATTGTCTTTATTTTCAGTTAATCTGTGTCACCGTTCTCAAATAAAAAGTTCAGTAATGTGGCTGTTTAATCACTTAAAGAATTAACAGATGATCAGAAGGAATAATTCAAAGACAGTCAATGAATGAGTAGTGAGGTTGGCTATGCAGCTCTGCCTTTGAGAAACATCTGTGTCATTAAAGCTGCATCCCACCTAAAGTGATAGGAATTCTGACCCTGTGACTGTTGGTCTTCCTCTTCTTTGTGTTGGTGAAACAGTGTCAGGAACGAGCCATGGAACCGGAACATTTCGGAACAGGTCACGTTCGAGTAGTTCTTCATAGTTTGGTTTCTTTCTTCTTTTTCCAAAAGTTGGTTCGTTTTTCTTGTTTACACTAACTAATGTTATCCAAGATGTGTTCTACTCTTTTTCTCTGTCAGTCATAAAGCTGTGAAGTTCTGTTTTTTTGTTTTGTTTTGGGTTGTTTTTTTTTTTGATATTTGGAGACAGTTTTGTTTACAGTATTGTGTTGGTAATACCATTTTTCTTAAAAAGCCTATGAACTATTAACTATGCACCTGATTAAATGCTGTTTGCTCTTTCCCTGTGAACCCACATGTTTTAGTCTCTGTAGGACACGGAACTGAAAATAAATCTCTCTCACTAAAAGCTTTAATCTTTCAGTAGCTGTGATTTTACTTTCATACTGTTGCATTCATGTTATGTAGGAATTACAGTAATTACTAGTTGTCAACATCCAAGTTGAAATTAAACTGACTTGGCGCCTCAGAATAAATCAAACAAATGCCAGCGTCTGCTGTCGAAGGTAATTACAGCCTAAATTTAATGGATATGTTGTCAATGCAAAGTGCTGCAAGTCATTAACATATGTGAGTCTTTCTCATCTCAACCAACCATTGCACAGCACATTTCACCTTCTCCCCAAACATTAACTCTTAAACTATGCGTCTGACTCCACACTGAAGTAAAACATCATTCATGAGAACAAAAGTCTACTCACTATTGAAATTAGCGTCAAGATCATGGATTCAAATATTATGTAAAACTAATTTCAAAAGCTGTTACTTTTTGCTGCAGTTCAAACAAACTTGTGTTTTAACACTGCTACTGATTAAATATTTATCCGTAAAAGTTAAATCTAATTTTCAAACTGATCTGGAAAAATGAGTTATTTAAATTGTAACATGATAACTTGCTGCTAATCCGTGTAGAATAGCAGCAGAAATTCTGTTTTAGTATAATGGTATTGAACAGAAGCATCAAAACACACAAACCTGTTGCAAATTTCATTAACATGTGGCAATAACCTCATTAGTATATTAAGCACTTTTTTCTTAGGTAAATATTAGATTTGGATCAATTTAAGAACTGTTTTTTGAACCGTTTTAAATCAAGTCCTTCAGACTCAGCACAGTTCTAAAATTAAAAACCACTTTTGTTGCCTTCTTTTTAATAAAACCCACAGTTTAAACTCATCTTTTGTTGTTGTAACTAGTCTGAATTTTGACAGCAAGCACTGGTGAACTGTCATTAGTTTGAGTGTTTGAAGAGAGCATGAAAATATTTTAGAGATGAAACATTGATTCACAAATTTGGAGAAAAAAACGTTTTTCCACACAAAGCGTTTGCGTTCACTCAGCAGTGGAATCGGCTGCTTGGCCGACACTTGCACCTGACACGGAAAATTGGACAGTTTGTGAGCGCAACAAGTTGTCGATCAAAATTTAAGATCCAGCATTCACATATGGTTTGTGGTTAAAATAAACAGCAAAGTTAATGTGACAGCAGGAAGAGTAGAGAAAAATTTCTCAAACGCTTCCTCTTTCACCATTTTTTTATGTCACAACCTTTTGTTTTTATTTAGTTTTTTTTTGTCTTGTAATCGTTTCTTCCATTAAAATGTTGTCTGTCAAAACCGAGTCATGGTTTTGTCAGCGACACCGACCGCCAATATGTGGACTCTTTGTGGCCAACATGGTTACTTAATAATAAAAAGACTTGAAGCCCTCTTATCAGAACAGAAATGCAGGAAGGAAACAATCATAGACTTAGATGTGATGCCAGAGTTCATTAAGAGTTTGATGAGCCATTGTTCAGGGGCATGAAGAAGCTTGTTTGCTTTTGTGCCTCTTGTGTTATCATCACTGTCAAATATCATATTTTTGCATCAGTTATGAGAAACATTAATTATTTAATCAATGGAATTAAAACCTGCAACAATTTTGAATATCAATTAATCGTTTCAATCATTTTTCTAGCAACTAAAGTGAAAAAATGCCAAATGTTTAATGATTCCAGCTTTTGAAATTAAAAAAAAGATGCTGTATTTCACTTATCATTGTAAACTTAGTATTTTGGGGATATTTGGACTTTTGGTTTATTAAAAAAAATCTGTAGTGGTCAAGCTCAACTCTGTGAAGTTAAAAAGAGAATTTTTGAAGTCTCTGACATCTCAAAGACTAAATGATTATGTGAAAAAAATAACAGGCAGAATAATGGATAATGAAAATAATCATTACTTGGAAAGGATCAAATTTCAGACAATCCTTTTGGTTTGTTGAATTTCCGGGAGGTTCTTTCGAAAAGACACTTTATTACCTCCCATTTTTCCAACTACCTAGACACAACGCTAAAAAATTAAGGCAAACAAATGTGGGCTCAGGTATTATTTGTGAAAGTCTTATGCATAACTGATAAAAGACCATTATATGTCTTCTCTGCTACATGTGAGTGTCTTCAGTTTTCTTTCTTCAGTTAAGTCAAACCTTGTAACAACTTTGAAACTACTACTTTGAAGAAAAGTCATTTATAATTAAATTTTGCTCTTATTGACCTGATTAGAGCTGGGACGATAAGCAGATTAACCAATTGGCTGCGCAACAGAATGTTAATTGATCAAAATTATCAATAATCACCTGACTCCTCTTAGGGTGACAACAACTGATTGTTTTCTTGACTGATTCTGATGATGCTTTTCTCAGTTAATCTATTAATCATTTGCTCCATTAAATGTTTGAGACTAAGTAAAAAATGCCCAACATAGCTTCCTAAAACCCAAATTGAACAAATTTGTGTGTCTTGTCTGACAAGCAGTTCATAACCCAAAATATATTCAATTTAATAGCAAGGACGACGATGGAAACAAGTAAAAATTCACATCTGTGAACCTGGCACTTATAAAACCCTTTTTGCTTTTTTTGCATTAAAGCACTGACTTAAATTTTTTATCAAAATAGCTGAATAATCAACAAAACATATAGTTTGCTCTGGGCCCAAACTCTGGGAGAAGGTAGACTTGTCTCATGGTTAAATAACAATTCCAAATCTAGCGTTGCCAGTTTTGTATGTCAATTTGTTAGGTATTCATTGGATAAGACAAACCCAGACTTCCCCATCTGGTTATTTGATCCACAAAGTGTTTCTTAATGAATTTCTTTTAGAAAAGGTGATGACAGATTTTATTCACTGCTACTCTCACAGTGGCCAAATGAACTGAGGGAGAAAAGGCTCCAGGGCAGCTAGTGTTATTCCCCTAAACATGCTGGCCATGAATCTCTCTGAATCAATTTGACAGAAAAGCAAAAACTTCCAGCATCCAGGTGTTGAGAGCTGAAAACATCCTGCATACCTCCGCAGGCCGTCCCTCTGGGTTCTGTAGAGAACCGACTCGTCTTTTCATTCAGCTCTCAGGGAGTTCGTGCATTGATGCGAATGAAAATAGATGGCTTTGTCCAAATAAACAACTACGAACAACTGTTCCGCCACCACACAGATGTTTGGTTGGAGAAGAAACTTTAAATTCCACACCTGTCCTGTGCAGTTTTAGAGTTTTCATCGAATGAATCAAGACTTTCTATATCAAAACCAGATCCCCAGGAAGCTTTCTTGGTAATTTTTCTTCAGGCTCCTGCTTTTCTGTCATGTTCAAAAAAAACAAAACAATGGAACATCCTTCACTTTTACGTTGTCACTAAAAAAGGCTCCAGATTGTGATTTACTGGATACGTGATTAGTTTTGAAGCGTCTGGAAACACTACACTGTCTTTGGAGAGGCTGCCTGTAAAGTACGCCACGCTCCATTAAGGTGTAAATCTATGTGATCTCACGCCGAGACAAAGGAGATATTATCTGCGTGAGTGATTTTTGGTGCAGAAAAAAAACAATTATGTGTAATTACAGGAAAAACTAGGCAGTTGTTTTCCTCCGCCAGCCAGTCAAGTTTCATTTTACATCTATGTCTGTCCAAACTTATATACTATACATAGTGGAGACTGAATAATTAAAGGTATGAAGTGTATTAACAGAATATTTTGATGTTATCACTTCATTGTTTTTTTGAGGTTGCAGTGACTTTGACCTTTGCCCCCTGACCACCAAACTCCTATTAGTTCCTCCCTGAGTCCAGGTGAACGAAATCCCTTGGAAGTGTGACTCCGATATCGCATTCACGTGACGGTCGGACGAATGGACAACCCGAAAACATAACGTCTCCGGCCGCGGCTGTCGCCGGCGTCTCGGGATCAAAAACTGACGATGAGATTGGGACACATGAGAAAAAGAAGCAGCCGGCGGAAAGAACTGCAAAAAAATAAATAAATAAATAAAAAGGTGTATTCGAGCCAGGTTAGTGTTACTGTCAAACACCGTGCAATCCGAGCATTTTTAAATTGGTGCTAAATCAGCAAAGCCATGCATTTTTCATCTGTGTCAGTTTTCCCTGAGGAGACTGAAAATGAGCACAAATAGTGTTTGTATTTCAGAGAGAAGGAAACTCTCCCACTGTGATGTCCAGGTAATGAAAAGTGTTCTCACAATGGACATATTTTACTGCTGCTTTTACCCAGAGCAAACTGCGGCACAGTGAAAGGTATAAATATGCTGAGTGGGTGGTTCCAGTAAGAAACTGAAGACTCTCTACAGTTTTTATGAATATTCATAAAGCACCATTTCACTGGTGGCTTTGTCTACAGAAAAAATACATTGCGTGCATGTAAGTGAAGACTTGAATGCGTTCATTGTTTCATGATGAAATATATAATTAGTCACTAGTAGAGAAGCTCGAGGCAGCACATTCGACTGCAGCTTGTGCGAGTTGATCTGCATTTCCATACAGGACTGATGCATGTAAAGACAGAAAAAAAAGTCATTTTCCAAGTTTTAATCCTGTGTTAATTGTGCTTTTACCTCTTGGTATATTTCAAAATTCCTCTTGTATCTCTTTCTGTAAAACACCAGCGCACACATCCTGTGAATTTTGGGGTAGGACACAAATTTTTCTGATCAAAAGAAATTTTTCGGGCTGACAAGCCAACACGGACGTCATTAAAAGACAAAAACGGAAGAAAGAAAAACACCGTTAGCTCGTAGGTAGTAGCCAGAAGTGCAACACGGCACTATGATCTCTAGATCTCATTCATTCATTCAGTTTGAGATCTAATTAGAGCTGAATGCAAAATTACATATTTGCTTGACTTCTTGACTTCTTCTAAGAAAATTCAATCCCAGGGGAAAAAAGATATTAGATATGAGCTTTTCTTCTCATGCTTTAAAGAAACAACAAAAAAACTTTCACACTTAAAAAAAATTAATCTACTTAATTGATAATTACATAGCCTCACGAAGTGTAATTTCATTGATCCTGGACAACCGGAATCATTTCTGTTAATCTGGTTCTGTTATTCCTGGATTTTCTGCCAGAATTCTTGGAAACTGGTGACGACAAAGCGTCCATCGTGTTTGGATAAAAGGGGATGGAGGGTGGTTATGACCCAGGGATGCCCTGCCCCCTCACCCAAAAAAATAATTAAAAAAAATAAATAAATAAAAAAATTTGCATACACTGATAAGCTCTTTAGACACAGATTAGACGTAAGAAACTCATAATTATGACTGTTTGGAGCTTTATCTATCTCTGTCTGGTTTGGGCCTTAGAGCCCGAGTTTGCTTTTTATAGATGAGACCTGGAGAGCACAGAAGGTCGGGCATGTGCTGAAACAGTTAGGGGCTAATATGTAACTGATGCACACACAGATGTTTAAGCGGTGCTCACCTTCAGCGACGACAACATCCAGCTCATCTGCAAACCAAACGAGTCGGCGTCCGCCGGAGCGAAACGGGGCACAAACAGCGTCAGAGCTGTAATAAATGGCATTGATTAAAGCTCATTTAACGCAAGCTGCAGCTTGTGATGCTGCACACGAGCATGCACACACTCACACACACACACACACACACACACACACACACACGCACACACACACACACACACACACACACACACACACAGGGCTATTTGTCAAATTTAGTTGGGATTCTCAGACACACATCACACCTGTCAGTTGATGCGCAACCTTTCTCAGTGATCAGCAACACTGATGCTGACGAAGGCCGTGTGGCTGTCGACCGTCAGAGCAAGTTGGGTTATATTTTTCAATGTGATCAACTATATCAATCATGTCTGGTATTGAATTGATGAATATTTTGAGAGCAGGGCAGAAATTTTTTTTTTTTTTTTCCAGGAGATAATGATAAAATCATTATTTTACCTAAGGATTAGTTTCATAATTTTCTCAAAAGTGAATAAAGAGAAACAAGTTAACAAAACCTTTGATCAAAAACATCAAGATTAAACTGTATTTCTCACAATAATAAAAAGAAGAGTGTCCTACTGCTCCTCCTGTTTGAAGTTGCTGTGGCTCTATGGTCCTTATCTCCTTCCTTATTTTACCTGAGAAGAATAAACAGGGATAAGAGCAGATGTGTTTCATCACTATTAAGTTGACACGTGTAATTTAATTAAAATAAAATAACTCCGTAACTTTCACATATGTAGCCATTAATTCACCATTACATCACCTAGGTTACCCAGTTAGCTTAGCATGCTAGCATTAGCTGTAATTAATTGGCCTGATAATAACATTAGTGGTTGAACAAATGTGCAAGTTTTAGCCCTAAATTTGTTCACTTTTGTAAAGTTAAATCAGCCAAACTAGATATTAGCAGTTCCCAGTTTACAGTGTACCATTGGATATGCTGCCAAATGTGTATGAATCACTATGAAATTGAAGAAAAATTCAAAACGTGATGTTCTGCATTTTCAAAGAACAAGTTTTTCTCTATGATTTCTTAGCTGGTTTATGGACATTTGTTTGTGATGGATATAATTAAAAACTAATTAAGTTTCAGTCACACTGAATTAAAAAATATGTGTATCGTGTATATGTTCACATCTGAGCTACGACTCCACTAAGGGTTTTAGTGACATACCTTAGCTTTACCTTGGTCTGAATAGCTAGTCATTCCTAGGTGGAAATTGTTTGTACCTACTCGTACAAAAATTAGCCCGAATATTCCGCGTTCATAATAATATATCTAACATTGACCAAATATAATTTGCCTGCTTGTTAAACATCCACCATATGCTAACGTTTACTTAATTTATCTCAACTTTTCAGTCAATCATTTGCTAACAGCTGCTAACAACCACTTAGCTAGCTGCTAATCTCTAGGTAATTTACAGAGCGAATAATTTAGAGGTGGAGAAACTGTCCTTCTGTGGCAAATAAAGTTAATTGATTTAAGATATAAAACAACTTTCTGAACCATGCAAAACTTTATACAAACACCTTTCAGGGACACAAAGTACTTACAGAAACATTTAATGGTTAGGGAACAAAAAGGAAAGTAGATAGCATGGTAACTTAAAAAAACTAACAAAAACAAAAAACGTTAACTGAGCAACCAAAAACCAAAAAACTCAATAAAGTTTAAGGTCCAATCGGAAATCATTTTTCTGTAAATAATCAGTTTCTATTGATTCTTACACTTCAACACCCAATTAAAAAACTGACTAACTGTTAAAAAAATATATATAAAAGTAAAGGTGTAGATTAAGTTAATACGCTTGGCGGCTTTGAGTTA
This sequence comes from Istiophorus platypterus, assembly GCA_016859345.1. Lineage (NCBI taxonomy): Eukaryota > Metazoa > Chordata > Actinopteri > Istiophoriformes > Istiophoridae > Istiophorus > Istiophorus platypterus. Next base: position 20,787,410 of record CM029113.1, on the reverse strand, counting down.
ATTGGGACAAAATAATTAAGGAATTATATTTTTATCTTTTCTTACAATACAAGTCCTCGCCCTGTTTCCTACGCCGTGTGTTGATGCGATTTTATCCTCTGAATTGTTTAAACACCAATAAAAGCCAATAAAATATCAATAAAATATCTTTTACAGCCGCTCCCACACTTTAGATGTGAACCCACAGCTTTTTGTTGGTTTAAAATAAATAAATAAATAAATGAATAAATAAACAATTCAGTCGTATAAACCATGAAAAGCTGAATTTCATTCCTGAGGTGTATTGGCTGGACGGACATTAGAAAGGGACAACGGAGCCGTGGACATGATATACAGCTCCTTTGGTTTTGTTTTGTTTTTTTACACCTCTGCATGAGTTTCTGATGTTCATTTTCTCCACATTCTTTTATTATGACTGCCTGACCTCTCAGTAGCAGCAGAAAAGGTGCACAAACTCGGTTTTTATATGTACATGCGTGTATGTCTGTGTGTGTGTGTGTGTGTGTGTGTGTGTGCAGCTTTATTCCTATTCCAAGACCCCAGCAGAGTTTTAGATTTATTTTTTTTTTTTTCCCAGCAGGAAGCAATGTCAGGGTTTGCGTGTGTGTGTGTGTGTGTTAGTGTGTCTGTGTGTGTTTGTGTGATGGCAGATGCCTGCCGAGGTTTGTCCCAGTGATTTGTTTGTCCTCCTGAATGAGTTTTGTTGCCTGTCATCAAGGCAGCCAAGCGGTGAGGAACGGTCCGTCTGTCGTGAAGCCCCCGTGAGGCTACGCAGAGTTCAACCCCCCCCCCCCCCACGCCCCACACCCCCGCCACGGCCATGTCCTCCTCTGTCTTCGTCTCTGTTTGTCTTCTGCTGTCTCTCTCTGCTCACCTCATCTATCATGCTGCAGACAGGATCTCTGCATATACGTCTCAAGACTTTTATGCGGATGTTGTCGTCCGGAGCAGGTAAGATCATTGCAAAGGGCTAAAGCTGCAACGTGTCTAACACTATAAGCAAGAAAGAACACAAGGACAGAACCTTAACAAAGCCTTAACACAGGAACAACTTACAGAGAAAATGCGATTTTATCTATCCTGCAGAAAATAAAAGAATAATAAAAAATACACCTAGATTTAGTCACCAGTTTATTAGGCACACCTGGTTTAAACTAATCCAGCTTAATACAGTAGTCATATATACAAAGATTGGATCTGGAGCTTTAGATAAGATGCTGCAGCTGATCGTCTTCAGAGTAGCATCATGCAGTGGGGGGTGTAGAAATTTATGTTTTTATTTGTCATAAAAAATATAACTTATTGGGAAAACTACAGTCATAAAGCACGCAGGAGGTTAATGTCTCAGAACGGTCACAGAAAACAGGATATGTTAATTTCCTCCTTCAGTCCATATGGTTCAGTCATGTTCAGTGTGTAAATCTCTGCTCAGCAGTTTGTTTACAATGCCCCCCCCCCTTTTCAATACACCAGAATTTTAGGGTGGAGGCTGATCTGAGATCGGTTCAGCAGCACCACAAACCACATCCTTCGCGTTTACTGTAAAGTCGAATCAACCTCAAATCTAAAACGGTTTCGAGGAAAGCTGAAAATTATAACCTTCTTGAAGGAGGATTTATTTGTTGGACTGTTGAATTAGGCTGCATTTGTTTTATCTTTGTGTCCTTAATAAACTGTTTTTTGTGACGTTGTTTTTTATTTTTATCACTAAAGTAGATTTATTGTTTTCTTGGTTTAAATATTTTTCCTATACTTATATCTGTTTTTTTTTTTTTTAAAGCCACTTAAAAGCAGATGAAAATCCCGTTTTCATGAACCTCCAGTTGTTGATGTCCTCACCTTACTGGGGTTACACAGAGCCCGTCGCTGTATATCACACTTTCAACCAGCAGAGGTCAGTAAAACAATGTTGTTTTTAACCTTAGTGTCAAATTACTCTTTGAAAAAAATTAGACAAATTGAGAACTTTTTTTTTCAAAGAGTAATTTGAAAAATTAAATATTGATATTGAGGTTTGACACAAACTGATTTTACTTAATGACTCACAAAAAATCTGCAATGACTAAAAATTTCAATTTTCGATTAAACGTTCAATCATATGTAGAGCAAAAATGCCAAAATGTCACAATTCATACAGTTACTGCTTCCATTTTCTCAAACATTAATATTTGTTGCTTTTCTTGGATTTATATATAATTGTGAATTCAATACTTTGGGGTTTTATACCGTTGGTTGGATTAAAGAAAAACAACACTTTTAACACGTATCTCATAGTGACTGACGACTATGAGATAATGACCCTGAAACGTCCCTCAAATGCTCAACTCCAACTTATCTCTTGTACAAGCTGAGGAATTTGGTTAAACAGCAGACTGTCCTGCACTACTCATGTTTAATACTCAGAAATTCAAAATCCAAATTGGATCCTTATGTCAGAACAAAGCTTGTTTCTCCTTCAGAAGGAGAAAAAAAGGAGAAAACTTCTCATTACACAGGAAAACAATCCCACTGTGAGTTCTAAGGAAAAGGCTGGACGGTCGTCATCGGCACCGACACCAAGGTAATGAAGCTGCTGAGGTGTTTGACATCCTCAGCTGAGCTCAAAGCCACAAAAAAAAGCCATGACACCAGTTAACAGGAGAGACTGGCCTCCTCGTACCAGCTCTGAACTGGGGTGAGACTGGTTTCCAGTAGCCAGCGTGTGTGTGTGGTTGTGTGCGGTTGTTTTGAGTGAATTCATTTTCTTGTTGTTAAACCTGTTGCATATGTAGTTTGTTCTCAGGTCCCTCTTGCAGTAGAGATATTGATCTCCATGAAATATCCTGAATAAATAACGCTGAACCACCAAACGCCCTCAGGCTAGCTGGCTTGTAGCAAACCTAACTGTCCATCCTTTGGTTCTGGGCCTTTTTCTTTAATTGCCGACACCATATATTACCAGGTGATTGACTGATTGATCAGGAAAAAAATGATTAATTGATCTTTTGACACTAATGTATGGAGAATCATCTGCTTTTCTCAATTTCTGTGGTGGATGCAAATTCATTAAAAGTTTTTTTTGTACTGAATATTAAATGCATCATTAGTGAAAACACCCCCCCTCATATTCTATAAGTCATCTTATGACCTAATGAGCTGCCAGGCTAAGATCCTCTGCTGAGACAAACATTATCGATCTACGTCTGAGGAAGATGCAACTCATGTCTGCAGCCTGAGGTTAACCTGAAGGTGGGGGCGGCCACCAGAGCAGCTGGTTGACTGGTGAGCTGTCTGTTTATTCTAACACGATCTCATTTGATTGCGTACCAATAGCATGCTACCTTCTGGACATTTTTGCGTTGCATGTCAACGCATTTTTAGCTTTTTGCATTTCATTTAACACTATTTTAGTTTGGGTCAGGTTTAGGGATTGGTATTTAAATCAATGTGGCGTGCGATGACACACAAAAAGCAGGAAATGCGTAGTGATATCACGCTAAATAACTTAGTGAAAGTGATGTGTTAAGGCTGGTTTATACGTCTTCGTGGCAGCCTCAGCGAGTTACTTGAGCTTAGTCGGAATCAGAGCCAATGAATGTTGAAGCAAAAGTTACTTCTTGTGAAACTACTGCAAGACATCAATGGAGATGGTGTGTGTACGGCCATTGCTCCGACTGTGGAAGGACGAGGGTTGGATTTGTCCGGCTGCTGAGAGACATGGATCTGGGGACAGATCACAGTTGTAGATCACATTTTCTAGGGAGGTCAGGCCACGGCATTAGGGGCACATGGCTACACCGCGCCTATGGCATCGATTCTACGCAGAAGTGTAAACCGCCCTTCGTTCAGCAGGCTGTATATTCTGCTGTATGAGAAACCTTATAGGGATCTTCGGCGCAGTCTCCGTCCAAACGTGCAGATTGTAGAGAAGATATATCAACACACAGCGTTCCCCTGAGCCCGTGATAGATTACATGCGGCGGTTCGGGAATATGTTTTTGTTTTTCATATGCATAAATATCTATGTATATATATATATATATATATATATATATATATATATATATATATATATACCCGTGTGTGACCGTGAGCACGTATGTGTTATTGCCCTTTATCAGAACCACCCAGCCCTCCAGACATTTCATTTTCTGTATGTATGGATCATTTTTCCTGACAGCCTGGTCTATATTGAACCTGTTTGTTTTTCCAGCCATCTCTCGGAGTGATACCTGGGCTGCAGCAGCTCGCTCTCTCCTCCACCTGCAGATGAGGGGACTCTCAGGGCCTCTCCCATATGTTTTCCCCACGAAAATGGTCCTTTTCTCTGGTGTTAGATGAGATCTGGGAGCCTGCCTGCCTTTGTGGGGAGCTAATCAACCTGCTTGCCCACCCGCCCTCCTTTCCTTTGCATTGTTGCTCAGCAGAGACTAAAACCAATTTTTCAACAATTGTGGGACAGTCATAAAGGGTTACAGTGAAAGCAGAAGCAATCTGCTTCCATGGGTGTATATATATATATATATATATATATATATATATATATATATATATATATATATATATATATATATATTTATATATTTATATATAGGTATATATATATATGTATATATATATATATGAATGAATATGCTTTCACTGGCAGATTGCCTTGTATCCAACGCCATGGGAAAAAAAACAAAACAAAACCATTTCAACAGTATCGCACTCCTCAAGGTGATGCTCGTCTGCGGGAGCATTGTGCAAAACTACAAAAAATTTTTTTTTAAATGCTTCGCTGTGCAATTACGCACAGAAGAAGATGGCTTCAGCCTGCATGCACCACTATCGCCATCTTTGTCCTCGTCAAGGACAAAGTAAAAGTCTCGTTACATTACACGGTGGTGAAAAGGTTTATCTTTGTTGTAGGCTCGTCCCTAACAGGCTGTCCAAAAAATAATAACCCTAAGCCAGGACTGTGACTGCAGGACCTGAAAAAGGAGAGGGGGGCGAGGGTCTCATGCTTTAAGATGATTTGAAGCTTCCTCGAACGTGAACCCTCTGAGTATTTGTGGCAGCAAACTGCTTAATATCCCCTGTGCGTGTTATCAGAGTGAGGCACAGGGGAAGAAAAACTGAGCTCAGGAGTAAAAAGAAAAAAAAAAGATGGGCGGACGTGTCAGTTGAATTTTGCAGAGGGAGGGATTCAACAAGGGATGGAAAAAATCCTGGGGAGTCAAAGGCATCACAGAGAAGACAAGACTGCAAGGAGCAAAGAAAAACCTAACAAAAAATACTGTAAATATATAAACGGAAATTTAGATAAATATAGATATATGAACCCCCGTTAAATGAGAGAAAAATGTATAAAAATGGCTGTAATTCCTAAACGTCTAACTTGATATTTTTGTGAAACCTCTTGAATTTAAGCTGAAAGTTGACATGTCAATCACGTCTTGGTTCGTTCGTGGCGAATACGTCGTGTCTGTTTAAGGAGGTAAACTTGCAGAAGCTGTTTCACTGTCCACGTATATATGAACCCGACCGTATTCCGGGCATCTTGCGTTCCCAAATCGAAAACTCATTTCCCCACTGACAGTTGAAGCACTCTGAAAGCTGAGAAGGGCAGGTGAGTTGAATATCGTGTAGAAAAAGAAATGAGCATTGGTTTTCAGAAAATATCGATTCTTCTTTCTATGCGTCAAAATGTACAAGCCCGGGTGAAATAAATCCTAAGATGAAAGGTCAAACGAAAACGGAAAGGCTCATATTCACACCTCTGACACCTCTGGCTACTCCTCCATAGCAATGGGGGCTGAGGCTCATGGGTATCGTAGTACAGAGCGGTGGTCAATAAGAGCCATTGATAAATAGCTGAGGGGAAGGGTGAGACTTAAAGGCAAAGATGAAACAAAGTTAAAAGCAGGACAAGGTGACATAAACATGCAGTGTTGTCTCAGAGACTCTCCTCTGTCACTGGAACCCTGAGATCAAGAAAAACTCTCAGGTGGAAATTTCCGGCGATAAAAGCAGATCTGGGTCTGGCTGGTCGACCTCACAGCTCTGTTGGGAGTTGTACACTGGCCCCAAACCTTGAGCTATATTAGAGAAAAAGATAATTAAAGGGAGGGTTTACTGGAGGTTTACTGGTCCAGTGGTGAAGTTCACCTGGGAGGGAAAAGGTGATGAGAACCGGACTGTGCCCACTGTTTTTCCTGTTTGCAAATGCAATGATGTTCTCCTGGTACACACATATGGAACAAAATATCATTGAAAATGGAGGATTTTAACCTTTCTTTCCTATTATTATTATTGTTATTATAAAAGACACTGTGGCAGACAGAGATGCAAAATGCTTCCCTGAACCTGACCCATGAATCCCTCTCTGCTTTCCAGAAGTATAATTCCTCTTCATTTTTTTTATACAGCATCTCTACAACTTTGATTGACATGAGACTCTCACGGTTGAGTCGTCAGGACAAACAACAGCGACAGATTAACTCCTATTTTGAGTCTGTGGCGTTTTCACAAAGCTTCCAGTTCACCGCCGTCCGTGTGATGGAGCTTCGCATCAGCTGCGTATCATCAACCTCCTCTACATCCGGGCCCTTGTTTGTCAAAACTGCTAAAAGTAAAAAGGTAAAAGTAAAAGTCCTTGACTTTTACTCAAAAACTTAAGAATAAAACCTTTTTCCACAAACTTCTTTTGACTCTAAAATGGTCTTTAAAAGTCAGAGCGCTGCAGAGGTCTGTCAAAGGTCCGTCCCAACAGAGAGGTCTGTTCAGTTCAGACCTCTGCATCTGTCTGATGATGGTAATGATGACGACGATGATGATGATGATGACGACGATACAGTAACTAAAGCACTAAAATTAAGGATGGAGCAGTTTTAGTCTATTAGTTGCATCTGAACATTTGATTGCAAAACAAACAACAGGAGTAAATCTGGCATCAGTTTTATTCACAGTCGGAGACCGAGCATCTTCACCGTCTTCTCCTCATTAACTGATTTTCTCTGACACACCTGGTTTTTGCCAACAGCAGAATTTTCTTCTCCGTTTTCAGCCAGTTTCTTGGTTATTTCACCCTATTAATATATTTATATTTAACAAAATTTTTACATATTTGATATATTAGATTGTTTTTCATCTAATATGTTGATTATTCCGTATGATTTAAAGATTTCACCCGATAAAAACATTTAAGAAAAAACCTAATCATATACTGTATGCACTTGATTTACTATGTTTTTAAAATATTTTTTAGCAATGTGTTAAATGTGGGGTTGATCTATATCTGATTGGCTTCTCCTTCACTCATGTGATCAGTTGATAGTTGCTCCTTAAAGTCACTTTTAAACTTTGCTGTCAGTAGGAGGAAGTGTCACTGATAAATGCGTCAGATTTCTCCCACTCATCCAAATCATGTCGCTGCTAGAAGTTTTGATAAATACGCACCCCCTGACCTCTGCAACAGTTTTATTGTGGTGAATCTAATATCTGCATCATTTAGTGACACTGATATCTTTTGATATCTTTTGCTTCAGTCCATCAAATGCTTGTTGAGCTCTGTAATCTTTTCCTCCTCATCCCTCATTTTCCTCCCTTCCTCCCTTCGCTGCTTCCTTCATTCCTTTCACGTCTTACACCCACTCGTCGGCGCTGTGATCAGCACCACCTGTTTTCGCCACAATAATGACGCATATTTGGCCGAGCTCCATTTTGTCCTTAAATGTCCTGCAGCTGTTGTTTTACAGAGTAAAATCCTTGCCGTCCTCTGTCATGGATTTTTATTTTAGAAAGAAGAATCAAATTTTCCGTCGTTCTCCGTCTCCAATAGTTGTCAAACTTTTAACGGTTTGGATTTATAATTTTAATGTTTTCCAGGACTCCCCATCTGTCCTGGACCTTGAAGGGAAGCGCCGATTATGAATTAAATATTCCAGCATTCACTGCTCCGAATTATAGTGAACTACTGGAGAATTTAATTATTGAAGTAACCACCGTGCTGCGCTGTCCCCTGTCCACAGGCAGAGTTTGGATTTAGCTGAATATTACAAAGCAGCCTGAGGTGAGGGGAGACAACAGAGGAAGAAACACAGATCTGCTGTGTTTGTGGAGTCGCAACAGCAAACATCCATCTCAGAAAAGGAATAAACAGCACAGACAGAGCCTGACAACACGGACCCGATTAATCATCAGAAATAGAAAGAGGTCGGTTTGAACGTAAAAGCATCATGAACGTTCCATAGATGGACAGAGCCCCCCCGACCCCAGTAGATTTGACCTCTGTCTCAAAGTCAAACTTGAAGAGGAATGAAAAGTGAACCTGACAACACTTCGCCAGTCCAGACGCCTCTGCAGTGTGAAGAGAACATTTTTCATGGGGCCAGAAATTAAGGAGGAGGGACCTCAGACCAGCTACGGTCACCCGATCATGCCAGGAACCCCCACCCCCACCCCAGCCCACTTCAAACCCACCCTGAAGATGGAGGATAAAGACAGAAAGCTGCCATCAAGAAATCTCTTCAAGCACAAATGAAGCTCAGAAGAGGGTGGCTGACCTGGCTTCAGTTTGTCAGGGAGATTTATTGGATGCCAACGGGGGTTAAGGCTGAAAAAGGAAAAATAAACCAGGAGCGGTCGTCTGCCCTGAAATTTGATTCTCTTCACAAGCCCCATGCGCATGGATTCTTATACAAATCAGAAGTAGGAATTTCTAAGTAATAAAATGCATTTATACTTGCTCACAAAATCAGGGTACCTGACCAGGGGAATGACCGAAATGTCCTGGCAGGCGTCGTCTGCTCTTCCCCTTCAGGCTGCAAACCAACGTAAAGGTGCACGCTGCCATCTGCTGCACAGGAGTGAGAAAATGATGATTTAATTTGTTTAATTTTCTGGATAATAAACATGTGTCACATTAAAAAAAAAAACCAAAACACTCTTCCAGTGTCCGGTGTCCAAGCCTTTCAAGTCTTTTAATTCCTGCATTAAGCCCTTTACTAATCTCAGCTAATGCTCGGCATTTCAAACTTTTTCATTTATGACAGTGATGTTGTTTCTGATTTTAGTCATGAAAAATGTAATTTATTCAGTCACCTACCTCTAAAACCAGACAGTTGTATTCTATCATTCCTACCTTTATAGTCTTTATCCCAGATTTATTATCTGTATTTCACAATGTGTTAATGCTTCTGCCTCAGTTATATGAAAACGTTACACGGTTTTCTTCAGTTTCATTTGGTTTTGGTAAAAAAAAATGATCAGACAGCTGCGGCTCATCCAGAATGCTGCTGGTCCTCAAATCCCTGCACTGGTTTCCTTTGAATTCAAATCCTGCTCCTTGTCTATAAAGCATCAAACGATCTTGGGCCTGAAAACATCTCTGATGTGCTTGTGGGTTACGGAGCATTCGGGACCTTCGGGTTCAATCAGTGTTCCGCCTGGGCTCTGCTAAAACTGTCACCTTATTTAAATCAGGGCCTGTTTTTTCCGGATTCACAGTGGTTGAATACCTAACCTCTTTTTAATCTTCAGCTATATATTTACTTTTTTTTTTTTCAAAAGAAATTTAACCTTCTACTTGATGTCTTATTTTTCTGTTTAGCACTTTCGGTTGGTTTTAGGGTCTTTCAATTTCAGCTTTAACGTCTTCTTAACGTCCTATTTTTTACTGTTTTTCTGTGCCTCTGTGAAACATTTTGTGTCTGAACGGGGCCTTGTAAATAAACCCACCTTGCGTTTCGGACAACTTGTCAGCGACTGTATTTCCTGTAAAGTAATTCCTGCGCGAAGCGGTCGCTGGTCCCCCACTTGCCAAAAAGATTAAAATAACCTATGAATTTTTCCTCATAAAAAAATGGGATGGGCCCGGTTCCACCGTGAACGCTGGACTCTCACAGACTTTAATTAAAATCACCTGTGCCTTTAATGCTGTGGGTCTGCAGCAGGGTGTGGAGGCTTCAAGCCGCTTGAGGAACGGGACGGGACTGGAAGCGAAGAAACAACCTGGACGCAGATGTTTCTGTGACTGGGACTCACAGAATTTCTCATTGATATTTCACCCTGAGGGACCTTTAATGAACCGAGGTGTTTTTCATTTGCTCCCTGTTGATAAAAAAAAAAAAAAAAAAGAAGGTGAAGTTGGGCTGAATCAAACAGGAAGTCAGGACAAACCAATAATCTTAGTTCTGGTTGACAATACACATATTTTTTGTTTAATTAAAAGGAAAATGTCATTTTGCTGACTCCTTCCATGCTTTTAATTTTCTTTTTTTTTAATGCACAACTCCCCTGTTATCACTGTTTTGACGTCGCAGCTAAATGCACCATCGGTTTCTCCCTCAAGCAAAGACTGCAGAGTTGCAGAAAGTCAAACAGAGATCTCTCGAACACTTTGCTGATTTCACGGTGTGATATCTTTAATCCCTCATAGACTCAACGGGCCTGTCAGAGTCCAGGTGAATAAATTAGCTGACCGCGGACATGAGAACACTGGTGTGTGTCCAGGCTGAAGTTCAGGTTGGTGTACAGCTCTATCTCAGTCTGGTTATTGGCAGTAGTGAACCTCTAATCTGGTTTTAGGGCGAACAGGAATTGACACTCTGACCAACACTCTGCCTCCTCCCTCCTCCCTCCTCCCTCCTCCCTCTGCCCAGACCCCTGCACTTTCCTGGGCCACCGAACAACCCCTCCAACCCTCCCTCCCCCTCCTCCCCCCCGGCCTCCTTGCTCCGACCCGAGCTCCGTCTCTTACCCCTACACTGACGGTCACCTGCAGCTGTGGCCGTGGATCCAGCTGAGCCGCCGCTCTCTTCTTCCCCCTCAGGCAGCAAAACCAATTAGTGGATCTGACAGCCGGCCGCGGAGCTGCTCCTCACGTTTCTCAAACTCTTGTTTTTTTTATTTTCTTCTCCCTGTGACCACAAAAAACAATCTCATCCACTGACTTTTGTCAGCGCAAGTCAGCCAGAGAGGAGCTGCTGCCAGGATACCTCGGCATCGTTTAGATTCATTTGTCCCTGAGCTGTCCAAACCAGATCATTGTTTGTGTTTCAAGAAAGTCAGTTTTAAAAAGGCCTCTCTCGTGGTTTATCCCCACCCTGAAAGCATTTTTGCTTTTATTGACCTAATTTTCACTCAGAAGAAATTGAATGTCTCTACTATTTGCTTATGAAATCTGTTTTATCGGTCTCTGATGAGTCTTTCAGCTCTGTGGCATTTAGAAGACACAAGTTTTCTCTTCTGATCCCATTTAGCAAAAACAACAGGAGCAGTTTATTCGATTGTTTTAACTGGAGAAGACATGAAGACTAAATGTTAGATGTTTATCTTAAGTTAACAAAGAAAATATGGGTAGCAACTATGCAATATCACAACATTCATTGTCTTTTCTTTTAATTATCTCATCAACGTTAGAGAAGAGGGAAACACTCCTCTAATTAATAGATAAGACATTTTATTTGTAATACAACAAAATTTTATCTACAAGGTAGAACAAGATAAAACAGGATAGAACAAGCCAGAAGAAGACAGAACAAGACAAAACAAGATAAGATAAATACCACAACAAATAAGGTGAGGTAGCATCCTGTGTCTGTGAATGACGGCACTTGAATGAGGCAGGTAAACAGTAACAGCGCAGTATAACAGAGATTGCACAGTGAATGAGGTACCTGTTAAAATACAGTGATAAAACACAGATATTACAGATGTGATTTGTGTTGCCTACAGTAATGAGTTCGTTAGCAGCAGTTGGGGGTGGTGGTAATGTTTTCTTTCAGAGGTGGGGCTGATGGATGCTCCTGCTCTGGGGAAGAAGCTGCTCGTCAGTCAGTCAGATCGGGCCTTGACGGCTCTATATCTCCTCCCCGACAGTGGAGGAGACAAACAAACTGTGACCTGGGGGGTTGGGTACTTACTGATGTTACCAGCGAGGAGGATCCCTCTCAGCTTCTGTTAAAGTTTTCCACAAGCTGAGGGGGAAGTTCAGCGTGTTTGAGTTTTCTTAGGAAGGGGAAGCCTCTGCTGAGCTTTCTTCTTCGCCACGTGGGAGGTGTTAAGAGACCATGAGAGATCTTTTGTTTTATGGATTCCAAGGATTTTGAAGTTGTTGAGACTCTCCCCCTCTTTTCCATTAATGTGTTGGATGCTCCGGGTGAGACGGAGCTGCATGAAGTGCAACTGAGACTGCAACCTCCGCAGATCAGTTTCTTTGATGAGCAAACCAGTGTCTGTCAAGACACGTGGGGGTGACAGTGTTGATGTGAGATAATACATGCCTCTCAAAGGACTTCGTAAGAACTGGTGTTAGGACAAGTTTCCTCTTCTGATTCCATTTGGCAAACAAAACGGGAGCTGTTTGTGTCATTGTTTTAACTAGAGAGGAGAGCGCGACTAAATCATACCTATTCGTCTCAATTTAACTCTCTTCCAGTCAGCACAGGTAGTGACAAGAATATACTGGCTTCCTCATTTCTTGGGGAACTGAACTGAAGAATTGAAGAAACCTCTTGGATGAGAGGTGAACCTTCTTCAAGTTCTATAACCAAGTCAGATTGCCTTTGACTTAATTTTTCTTGGATAACCGAGAACCTTTCAGAGACAAACTGGTGTTAGGGCAACTGGGTGATTGTCGATAAGTCTTATAACTGCTGTCTTTTCAGGCGCAGGGACGATATAGGTGGTTTCAAGACAGGTGGGGACTACAGCCTGTTGAAGGCAGAGGTTAAGTGTCCTGGTGAACAACCCTGCTAGTTGGTTAGCACATGACTTCAGTGAATGGCCTCATACTCTGGCCCTGCTGCTTTTTTTTTTTTTGAGCTCTTCTCGGCTGGTTCTGGGTATCAGAAGTGAAATATCATGGCTTAACTGTGAGGTGCTGCTCTTGTAGTATGTTATAGTTTTAATACCTCTAAACATGCTCCAGGGGTTGTTTTTTTCAAAGTCCCCCTCAGTCCGTTGCTTGTACCTGCACTTAATATCCTCTGATGCACTTCTTCAGTTTGTTCCAGGTGTTCCTGAAGGCAGCATCTCATACCCTGGGCAGAGAGCGTACATTTTCGGTCCAACCATGGTTTCTGGTTTTGGGAACATCTTTTAGGTCTTTTTTGTAGGGTGGAGTCATTTCCGGTGAGATGTGGTCTGATAAATCAAAGTGCGGAGATGGTGAACTTGGTTGAGAATACTTTTGTCTCTGGTTTGGAGGTTAATATATTTGTGGTCACTGTTGTCTTTAGTTCCGTGTGATTCAAGTCCCCTGCCACCATCCCAGCTCCCTCTGGATTAGATCCAGCTGGTTTGATGGCGCCATGGAGTTCCTGCAGAGCTGTCGCAGCATTAGCTTGTGGTGCCATGCAAACAGCTGTGATTCAGATGTCGGTAATCTCGCTCAGGATAAGGGATGGTCTGCGTTTTGTATGCCTGGGGAACAGTGTCCCAGCTATGTCCATAGCCATACACCAATCATCATTCATATTCACTCCTCCACCTTTACTTTTACCGGAGTCTGCAGTCCAGTCTGCGCTGTAAACACAGCAGCTCGCTAGCTTGATATCTGTGTCAGCACCCTGCTGTCCAGCCAAGTCTCTGTAAGGATAGTCCGACAGCTTATCAAGTTGTGCAAAGGAATCCTCAGGTCTTATTTCATCCATCTTACCGAGGAATTGTCGGATAAGCCAATAATTATATTCATTCTGTATTAGTTATCTGCTGAAGCATTCCATTGACAAAGAGAGGCCCTGGAGGAATTTAATCTTTGAAAGAGTTTTGTAGTGAAATGGAAGATATCCAAGAAAATGACCATCCACGCCACCATCTAATTTTTGGAATCTGGCTGCAGGGATTTGTGAGGTCCAACGCTGATGTCGGGTGGTAGGGCCCGGCCCAGAGTTGGAGTTCTGCTTCGTCCTGAAGGTGTTGAGGTTTGGGATGGGGTTGAGGTTAGGGCTCTGTGCAGACCAGTCGAGTTCACTGTGAGAACCAGAGTCATGGAGTAAGAGAACCTTGCTTTCTGCACGAGGGGTTGTTTTCACGTTGAAACGAGAAATCGGCAAAATGCAAACAGCAGTGACAAAGTTTGAAACACAGTCTTGTCTAAAACAACATTATATTCCTTAGCATTAAGATGAATAAAAATACAAGCCCAAATCATGGGGAAAAGCCCCAGGCCAAAAGTTATGTCCACATAGTTTTGGTAATGGTGTAAATAGACATGCAAAGGATCTTGGTTTGATGTTGTCCTTTGCTTTAAAATCCACATTCTGTTTGCAGAAGTTTAGCGCGGGATTAGTTATAATGGATTGTGGAGGGGAACATCAAGGTCATGTTCCTGGAGCCTGAGAGCTTTTTTCCTCTGTCGGTCGTGATGGACAGGTGACTCACAAACGCCCGAGGACGTTCGTTTCACTGAGGACACTCTGTTTTTGACTTCATATCCACAGGAGAGAAGGAGCAGAAAAAAAAGACAAAGGAAGAGAGAGATTGATGTTTCTGGCCGTGGGCGTACCGCTGCTGAAGTTCGCAGATCATCCTCTCTGATTGGATTCTGCGTAAATACGATCTTTGAGGGGGAAAAAAGAAAGGGCCAGAGAGGGACACAGGGGATGGTTGGGAAGGAGAAAAGAGATAATGGCTGTTTTTTTCTTTTGCTTGTTTTTCCTTTTGAAAAGTTGACTTTTGAAAAGTTGCAGGTGTCAGCTCAAGAGAACAGGTCAGATCGGTACAAACATTTGAATCGAGGTTTCTTTGGGATTCAGCTCTCACACTATAGCTCAGCGAGCCTCCAGTAGGGTTGAATTTTTTCAGAGGAGCAGACAGATCTGAATGGTGTATTTTTTTCCCCCACCTACCCCAGGTGGCAGAGCCATGCAGACTGTTTCAGTGGATTTCCCAGAATCACAACAGGACAAGAAAAAGCTTCTGAAATTATCAAGTGGAGTTTATGTCTGCTCTGAGTATCACATATTAAATTATTTTCACCAGTTCGACAATTTATAATGTACAACTTTTGTTTGAATCATGTCTACACAGTCCGATAAAAGTTTATATATATATATATATATATGTATATCATCATCATCATCCAACACCTGCTGAAGCTCAAATATCAATTAGTTAATAGGAGTTACATTTTTCATTTCCTTCCGTCTGTCTGTCCGGTATATGAACAGAAATGGACAAATTGCAATTTGTGTGTGTTTTTATTTTTATTGTTTTTTTGTGTACATCTAGTGCAAAGTTCAATGTACCTGTACTCATTATTAGCTCATGTTCGGAGGTGTGAGTGTTATTTTTACCTCACTATATTCAATATCAGGGCCCATAAATGTATTGAGTTTTTAGAGTTTTCCAGTATTTAGTGTTGCTTCCCTTTCAGGCCGCAATGGTGCAGGACACACTAGCATTAGATGCTGTTTTTTTAGAGATTGTAGGCTGAAGTTGCTAACTGTGATAGCTGTGTTGATGCCATGTGTTTATTCTTACAGTACGTTGTGTCATGAGGGTTGCAGCGATAAAAATATTCACAAAAGTATTTAAATTTTAAAAGGTGTGCAACTTAACCAAAGTGCAGCAGCGAGTCTCTCTGAAGTCTGTAGGTGGACTCAGGAATGAGGAGTAATATCCACAGGCTGATGAGCTAAAAGCCCTGAGTCTAAATTGGCAGGATGATAGCTTGATCTTGTTGCTTCTATCTCATAAATAAACTTTTCCGATGTTCCGCCGATGTTGTTGTTGTTGCAAAAATGTCGTGACTGACTATTTGCTAATGAACAGACAAAACAGCTTCGGGCTGTTGAACAGGAGAAGCTCTGCTCAAAGCCTCAAGCAGTTTCTGGACGGACTCGCACTGGGAAGTCGAAACCCGACGCTCTGACCAAACCCCAACCGAGAGTTCAGTACCTCATCAGACATTCAAACGCCGGACGATGGACTCTGAAGCGATCAGAGGGCTTCATGTGGAAATTCTTCACGGCCTCCGTTGAGAAATTCAAAGACGAAAATGGAGGAAAAAAAACAAACACTCTCTCCGAGTGGCAGTTTATCGTTTGAGGGCGGGAGTCACGGAGTGAGACGAGGGGACAAAATAAGACAAAGGGAAGGGTTGACAGCGAGGAAGCCAGCGGACAGGGGGGCGAGGAAGAGGAAGAGGAGGAGGAGGAGGAGGAGAGCAGATGTGGCTTCAGAGAATCAGGCTCACAGCTGGAAGTTCATTAATTCCTCCGTCTGCTGATGGAAACATCACGGCTCCGTGCTCTCGGCCTGCTATCAGCCGGCTGCAGCCTGTTACGGGAGAGGGGAAAAGGAAAAAAAGACAAAAAAGAAAAAGAAAGTGAAGCCGAGAGAAAGTCACAGTCGAGGTTTGGCAGCTTAAAGTTCATTATGCAGATTGCGGCGTTAAAATGCCCTCCGCTCTGCAAGTCTAATTTTTTTTCCCTTTCATGGCCTTTTTTTCGGAGCACGGAGACGATATATTACGCGTCCGCGGAGAGCAGAGTGGTCAGAACAATCAGATTAGTGATGCGTTGCCGTGCTCGCCATTTTTTTTTTCTTTGTCCGCCTCTGAATAGAAATGCGGCGGGTGGAAGTTACAGAAGGATGCAGGATGTGTGGGTTTCTAATGGAGTTTTCTGTTGGAATTTAGAATTTGAATTATACTGAAAATAAACACAAAACAAAAGCTCAAGGTCAAGCAGACACTCCAACACATAAACAAATATTAATCCCTTTATCGTCTTCACTCAGTTTTTTTCCTGCTACAGAAACTATAATTAAATCACTAATTACTGTATGATTAGCATATGCTTAAGGCGACCACTCAGCTCTGTACTCTATATATATTCTTATATATATATGTTAATATATGTATGTATGTACTATGCTAATATAACCTTAAGATAGTATGTTTAATTTCTGCAGCTCCTATCTGAGCATCGTTCTGCTTGTTCTGTTTGTGGAAAAAACGTGAACTGTAAAAAAACAGAAAGGAAAGATGAACACAGAAAGAAACGTTCTTCAACAAATTAATCAAATTACAGTAGGAATATGGTAAATTATAGTGATGAATATTCAAAGTGTTCCAACCATTAAGGATGATTTACAATTCTAATTGTAATCCTTTAACACTATCCATCTATGGGCGACTTGCATACTATGTATGATTTGCATACTATGTGCTCTTTAATAATTAGAACAGAAGATGTGAATGAAAAACCTTTTACGTTAATGCTTGTATACTGATGAGACCATTACAGAGCAGTGGTTGGGCTGCAGTGGGATTGTTGAGCAGAAAACTAAAAATATTTTTTCTAACATCAGGAGATGCTGCAGATGGCTCACTGTGGGATTTTTAAAGAAACTATTGGAAAGTTTTTGAAAATATGTTATTTTTTTCTTCTAATTTTTCTTGCCAAGTGTTAGATGAGAAGATTAATGTCATGCTTGTGTCTGTACGGTGGATATGAAGTTAATGAATAAACACTGGAAACAGGAAACAAGTCTGGCTCTGTACATAGGTGACAAACCTGCCAACTCACACCGATTATCTGTTAGCTGTGAACATAGGTGAACATATCGTCACCCTTTAAAAGTTGATTTGGAAAATTTTTGTTGCCAAACAGTTGATTTTATACACATCCAGCTTTAGCTGTTAAATGCTACGAGAGCGATTAGAGTGAACCAAAACACTGAAGCCGTGGTCCAGATTTGTAAAAAATGAGCTGAAACCCAATTTAAAAAAATCTGTAAGGAGCCACCGCTTTCGCACCGTTGTCAGATTGTCGTTTGATGCATAATTATAAAAACAAAAAACAAAAAAAACATCAGTTACATCCACTTTAAGTCAACGTACGTGAGAAAACAACCCGGGAAAAAATAGAAAAAGAAGAACAAGGGCTGTAACAAACCGACAGCAGCTAATGAGGAACAAAGAAACCGTCTCCGTGATGTGTCTACACAGCTGTACGTTCCTCAGCCTCTGAACGTGTTCAATGTCTTTCCTCTCTCAGGAGGAGCTGAGAGATTTGGGCAGAACAACAGAGACAATGCTGGCGGCAGCTCCATCCCGTCGGGGCTGGAGCTGACTGACGGGCCCGACTGAACCATCGCAGGCCTCTCTTGACTCTCCCCTTGGAGAAACATCGCACGCGGCGTCTGCCTCTTTTATCTTTTATAGCTTCTGCGGTGAAACCTGCTGACGAAATCTGCGAACGGGGACGTGATTGAGAACGAGCTGCTTGAGATCACACACAACACTTCACAGCTGACGTTCGGCTTTATGTCCGAATACTTTCAGTCATCTCTTCAAGTTCTTCACCATCCGGTGGTGATACAAATTTTAAAACAAAAAAAAAAAGTGAAGATTCGTGCGACAATGCCATCGGTGTTTTTAACCTTATATCAACATATATATTAACAGATTATTAGTACAAAGATCCAATTTAAAAGCCTAAACAAACAATAATGGAACTAAATATCACAATAGTACTTAAAAATGTAATGAAAATGAGCAAAAAATAACTCAGAACATCACAAAAACCCTCCAAAGAGTTCCAATAGACACTTCATTTAAAATAAAAGAGAAAAAAACATTCAGCTTGCAAGGATGCGTAGCATTTTGCAAAAAAAATTTTTCACAGATTTTTGCTTTCAATAAGTGAGATAAGTGTCGGTTAGTGATCTGTAAAGGTGCTTGGAAGCTGGAAGGTATTTTGTTACCTCTGGGCAGAGCCAGGCTGACTAGCTCCTGGTTACAGGTCCATATTTACTGTAAAGAAATGGGGATATTATCAATCTTCTACTCTAGCTCTTAGCCACAAGTGTATTTCCAAAAAATGTCACACTATTCCTTTAATCTTTCTTGGGTCAGTCGTTCTGCTGCACCACTGCTGTTATGAGTATTAGCACTGGTGGGTCGCATTTTCCTCCAGGGTTTTATCCTGGGCCCGAGGAAAAGAGTTGCTCTCGTGTTCGTATCCACTCCAGTCGGTCCTGATAAACCTGCGTCCTGCTACCAGTAGCAATGTGTTTCTCGGAAAACGCCCGACCCCGAGTTGATGAGGATCACCTCAAGCTGCTTGGGTTGCAGCTGTGCGAAGAGCCAATACAGTTGTTTTCTGCAGCCGGCATAGACACGGAGCTCACGAGACTTGAAAGCAAAGGTTAGATTCTCTCTTGAAATTTAATGTGTCCTGCTTTGAAGCAGACGTAGACTGTCAAAAAAAATATCTTTTTTTTTTAATCACATGAGATTTATGATAGCATAACCCTGGAAATCCCCGAAAACCCTTTAGAAGTTCCATCTTATATATGGAACAAATATGTGTCTTTTACATGAGCATCTCTAGCGCCATCATTGAATCCTGGAATCTTCAGGCCTAGAAAGAGCATTTAAATACCGATTCTATACAAACAGAAAAATAATTATATCAGCTGTGATTCTTTTGTCTGATTGTGAACAGCTGATTGAGACTGAGCCAAGGTGGCTTTGACTCGCGAGGCTGAAGTATCAACGAAATGATTAAGATACCTCTGCCATAGACGTCGGATGACAGATTACCCATGAGCCTTTGGGACCAGAGTCGTGGGTGGTCCTGCGGGTTGACACGATAACAAGCTGCCTCCTGGGAAGAGGCGGCCGTGACAGACTACAGGGCAGAAAGAGAAACAAACACTCAGGGCTGAGACTCGTGATCAATGGATGCTGGTGGTTTCACAGCAGTGGGGAATATAAAAGTAAATGATGTTACAGGAGAAGCAGGAAAGTAGCCGGCACTAGATTGTTGGAGAGAAATAACGACAAGTTTATCAACAGTAAGTTTGCTGATCCATATGTTTTGGCTCTAAAAGTAATGAGCAGGTATGAGAAACTGAGCAGAAACCGAGGAGGTGTGGGGCCCCCGGGAAATCAACATAATGAAACCCCCCCCGACCTGGACACAGACCGCCTGGCTGTGGAGCGATCAACTTCCCTCCGGCCGTCTGGATCGGATGGAAAAAAAACCGAGGCGCCGGCGGTGTCGATGAGCACGGCGGCTTCTGAGAGGAGGAGGGTTGACGTGGCCTGTAAAGATCAACCCCTGATGCTAGACTACAACTGCTCTGTTGCTCTAGTCCTCTTTGAGACTGTCTCATCTACAGCGTGGGAATCAAGCCCGATTCCCACCGGGAGGCACAGGGAAGCATTTCTTTGATTCAGCGGAGGTGGAAAGAAACGAATCCTGACTTTTTTCCAGGTTTGCTTTCAAGTGTTGAACAGGCTCGTCGCTGCCCCTCGTGGCTGAAGGAGGGGAAGA
Organism: Istiophorus platypterus; assembly: GCA_016859345.1. Taxonomy (NCBI): domain Eukaryota; kingdom Metazoa; phylum Chordata; class Actinopteri; order Istiophoriformes; family Istiophoridae; genus Istiophorus; species Istiophorus platypterus. The sequence goes on along the minus strand of CM029113.1, from coordinate 20,767,155 downwards.
AAAAGAAAAGGTCCTACTCCACCGGTGCTTCTCCCCAGCTTCGGCTGGTGAGGTTCGTTTTCATCTCTCCGGACAAACCTGTGACACAAAAATGAGATTTATTTAATTGGAGGTGTTTTCAGAAAGATGTTTTTTTTTTTCTTTTAAGAGAGAAGCCTTTAAGGGGCGAGGACACTATTCTTGTTTTATACTAATGTGCCGATAGTCTATGGTTTAACAGTTTGGTTAGTGGTATTCCTCTAATTCCTCCTAACATCAACATTCATTGTGGTTCTTCATCATTCTTCTTTGCCTTAAACACTGTTACAAAACACTGCTGACAATTGAATCTATTTTATGATGTGACAGCACTTTGGTTAAAAGGTTTTCTTAGGCTTAGGGAAGCCAACGGCCACTGGATGTCGCTGTTATCTCAACATAAATTCACATCGTGTCTCAAAATGACTGATGCTATTTTTCCCCGTAGGAAAACAGTCTCCGTTTAGCACATAAAAACTACGGTAACTAAGCCATACGAACATATCACATAAATGTATAGACACGTACTGTATATTAGCCAGAAGATCAAGGATAATGTCTTCGACAAAGCTTTATTATTTCATTAACTCTGGCTCCATCCCAGCGGGTAATATGACAAAGTATCATCGTTATTTATTTGACCTCAGAACTGGTTTATACTGATAAATTAACATTTAGAAAAAGAAGAAAAGAAGATCTGGCATATGTAAGTGAAACAGCAGAGATGTACATGTATTAAAGATTTCCATTATCACAGCAGGCACGCAGGCAAAAAGTGGCACGTGTCTGTGGAACATGCCGTTTTGATGCGGAGGTCAGTCAGTCGGTCGGTGGAATATACCAGTGAGGAGCTGACATAAGCCGGTGACGGTGAGAGAGGAGCGACACGCCGTTTTTACATGACAAAACGTTGTAGCTCTTCGGCTCACACGCCGCCAGGAATCGGCATGCGACACGGAAACAGTGGCGCCGGCGCCATCGCTGTTTCCCGCCGAAAAAGCCTCTCGTTTTGACTGGGGGTGGCACGTGTCAGGAACCAGCTGGAATACAAATCAGCGTGCGACAGCAGAACAAGCGGCGTCGACCGCTTCTTGATCTCTGAGCTGCAGAAACGTTTGCTCCGGCGTCTGCTAGACATCAAGGAAGGAAGGTGGTGGGCGGAGGTTGTCCTGGAGCGATGGGAAAAGAATAAATACAACGATACAATCGTCCTGAGAGGAGCAGCTCCCACTGACTGACCCTGGAGCAGCCTGCTGGGCATTTTGAAAAAGAGTTTTGTTTTGTGTGGTTTTTCAGCCGTGTGCGAATTTATCGTCTCTAATTTGCCTCTAATTTGCCTGTGTGTGTGATGACAACAGATCCCAACACGGCGTTAAAAAGACGACACCTCTCATCCTGGCCCGTGAATTGCGTTTGGTGACCAGGCGGCTGGCGTTCTGGCCTGATGTGATTATGAAATAATGCAGCATCCAGATCTGGTCCATCTGCTCTGGTGGCTTCACCACTTTTTGTTTTTGTTTTTTTTTTTTCCTTTTTATGGATCAGAGGAGACAGAAATGAACCGACGGATCAAAAAATCCCGCTGTGGTCAAAGACGATACGACTGCAGCCGGTCGCATGTTTATCTTTTTGTTTCGGGAACAAAATTGATTCCAAGCGCTCATGTTTTGTTTTTGTTTTTTTCTGAAAGGGGAGATTAACGAGATTAGCTATCTTGTAGAAATTGTAAAAACATCAGCCGCTGCTCAGATGAAAGAGACAGAGGCTTTGAGGGAGGCTGTTATCGCGCGGCTTCCTGGTATTTGTGTGTATAACTGTGAGAGTGTTGCTGGCAGATGTGTTGTTGGGCATGGATGTGGACATTTCCAGAAAAAAAATAAGGTTGTTTAAGGGCCCTTTGGTGATGATTTTTCAATCATCCCTAATTTCATAGTCTGCACACGGTCGGATTAGCCATTTTTGGGCCCCAGTCCTGGATCCAAAAGGGACAGTGGGTGTAGCGGAGTCTGTCTCGTGTGTGACGCAGACCTACTGTCCAGCAGCGTGACTGACATGTGATATGATATGATGACAGCCAACAAATTTAGCTTTGATTTTCTCTCCTTCTATTAACGTTTTGTATTTTTAATTTATCATCGTGTCCTTTTGGAGCTTGAAGTCCTTTTTTTTTCTTTTCTTTTTTTAAAACCAAGCAATAAGGACAAATGACAAATTTCACCGGCCAAATCTTCCCGAAGCTGTGAAAAGGAAAGGTTTTTTCGCTCCAGAGTGAGGACTCAGATGCAGGGTCAGAGGTCGAGGGGCAGGGGTCTCCCTGTCAAAGATCAGAAATGAATAATGACCAGGGGGGCAGGTCGGGTCAGGCGAGGCGTCAGAGCGAGGAACCCGCGGAGGGGAAGCGGTAGGCGGATGAGGAACGACAGGGAGTGAAGGAAAACGTGGCGGCTGGAATAAGCGCAGGTCCGAATGGTGAACCAACAACAGCGGCTCCCTCAAACTGTACCAGCATCTCTGTGGAAGAGCAGAAAAGAAACGGCTTCGTTTTTTTGATGAGGACATTCTTCTGCTGTTTTTGTTTTTGTTTTGTTCTGTCCAACCCGAGGGGGGGAACCTGCAGGTTTTTTGTTTGCAACTAAAGATGTTCCCAACCCTTCAATGCTTTTCTAAAAAAAATCAAACCCAAATATTCCTCCATTTTTTAACCTACCAGCCATTTTCCTCTTCATGCCAAATAGTTTGTAGAGCTGAGGGGCACCGAGCCGTGCCAACTCTTATCAACCCCCAACCCGGAGAATGGAGCTGAAAACAACAGTCAAACCAAGACGGGGCCCGGGCGAACAAGGAGACATGGCGGTCCTCTGACATAACAAGCCGCTCCACCACGCAGGTGTGTGTTTACCCAAAAACCGTGAGAGAACGTGAAAAAGCCCACAGCTTGTTTTTCTTTTCCTTCGCGAATCCCCTGGAGATCTTCCGCACCTTTCAACCAAAAAAAACAAAAACAAAAGCAACAATCCCGAACAGGTGATCCTGTAGTAGAGAACAAAAGAGCAGCATAAACAAGAATCAAATTAATTTTGAGGCAAAACAAGGTTTTTATTTATCGAGTAATTGAAATGGGGCGACGTTGAATAAGACTCTCTGAGGATGGGATGTAACAGGGCTCCCGGCGCAACCATTAAATGTGAATGAAATGGGATTTACTATTCTTACCGCCTGAGAAGCAGCAGCCGAGGAGGCTAAAAACAATCTCCCCCGTGGGTCAATGTTCTTCCTGTGTTCTTGAGAACATCTGACACGGCTCTAACATGTTCGGGGGGCAGGGGGTAGATTCTACATCTGTAGTTTAGTCCACCTGCCAGGAGGGGCGCTACTCGGCTCGGCTGTTCTCTGTGGCTCTGGAAGCGTTAATGTTCCAACAGAGAGGTGGTGCAAACTGGGGATGTGGGGTTTTTAAAACAAAGGGGGCACTGGGGCAGAAAGGGGGAGGCCAACAGAAGATGGTAAAAGTCAGAATGTCTCAACCACTGTTGTGTTGATTTGTGCTGTGAACACTCTACACCCTCAAAAGAATTAAAATGAAACAGGGCCACAGGTTTTTTTTAATTTTCCACCAAAAAAGGTCAGACTTGGTGTTTAAAGCAAAACAATGGATGACCGAAGGTCTGAAACTGCAAAACAGCGGTCCACCAGGTTGAGACAAAGCCGGAGCCAACGGTGGCTAAGTTCTTCTCATGAATATAACAAAAAGGTCGAAAAATACCTAAACGGAGAAGTTCAGACACCTGGTCCGACTCGCTCCGCTAATCCCGTCTCCCTTCGCGAACCAGCACAGAATCCCCCCCGGATGCTACTTGGCAGGTACGGCGACAGCTACATCCGGATCTGATGGACTGACGCGTCTGCTGGTAGGAAAAAGAAAAGGAAAAAAAAGACCCCAAAACAAAACACAGGGGACGGAGACAGTTGGTCCCCGTCCGCTCTCAGAGAAACACGGGGCCACCGGAAGAGCGTCCTCCTTAGCTGCCGTCGCAACTGTTCCAACTGTTGCTTGACGCTGACACTTCATCCTTCCCGCTTAAAACATAAAACCAAAGCGTTCTTCAGTGATGGTGGATCTGTAGCTCTGCCCCCCTCCCACTGGGCAAACTTGTGATGCAAGACGCCTGCAGAGAAGTGAGAAAGAAAAAAATATATATTTCTGTTGAACAAAAAAAGTTTTTCCGTTTTTTTTTTTAAAAACTTTTTCTTATCTTTCCTTTTTTCTTTTAACGTGCTGTGAAAATTTTATCACTTCAATCCTCTAGAATTAATCAAAATAAAACAATAAATAAATCTGTGGTTCAACTAGTCAGCACCCCCAAAGCCATAGTGCTACCGAGGTCTGATTTAAAGGGTCACAAGCCAAAGAAACGCCTTTTAGGATTTTATGCATGTTTTTTTTTTTTTTTTTTAACTTATTTTATGGCTCAATATTTCTTTAAGGCCATGAAAAAGTGCATTTTCTCAGTGAGCTTCTTTCGATGAGAGATGGTATCAGACTTAACCTGGTTGATGAAATTTAAATCAAAATCTGATTATAGTTGTTGCGTGAGAGTAAAACATTTCTAAGAATTCTTTTTTTCTCAAAAAGTTAACTTTAACTGTTGCTGATTTAGCATGAATATGTAAAGTTATCAGGAAAAACATAAAGTATTTAGAGGCTCTATGAAACAAACCAAAAAAAAGTAAATTCAAGTGAATGAATTTTTCTCATTTTTCCTCATTCTTTTTTATTAAAAATTTTGGTGCAAAACATGTTAGACTTCGATCTTCACGAGAATCGTTACCAAAATTAATTAATTAGTTGACAACATCACATCTCCCAGTCTTTGTCAATTTTTGGTCAATATAGACAATAATATAGCTATAATGGCCTATTGGTTATGCTGTATTTTACTTATATGTTGTATGACCCTTAGGTTGTACCTTATATTCTTCACTGTGTCTCTGTGTAAATGAGCAGACAAATTCCCATACATCTGTTGTACATGTTCATCGCCCAAACTCAGGAGAACAAGAGCGGGAGGGGGTTGTTATTTTTCATTGTACATTTTATTTGCTGTTCCAGTGTGAAAGATTCCAGAGAAAAAACCCCAAAAACTTCAACAGCCGTTCCCCAAATCACCAAACTCCGTCTCTGGCTCGCACAGCTCAGAGCGATGACACAGGGCGGACGACGACCTTTGACCCTGGCCGCCCGCCAATACGGATGAGCAAGAATATGGATCTGGGCGGGATCCAAGTATGGATGTGATCGGGTGTCGTGGTAAACATGGTGAGGCAGGATGGACACAGAACTAGACTAGAATGGATATAAACAAACAAACACACACACACACAAACAAACACAAACGCACACACACACACACACACACACACACACACACACACACACACACATGCACGCACACACACACACACACACACACAAACACACAGAGTTTAATATGGTGGAACATTCTCCACGCGGTGAAGATAATTACGATGATAAATCTGATTATATGTATAAACAGTGTGGGCGGTGACGAACAGATACGACCGATATGAGGGTTTCACACGCTCTGATGCATTAAAGACAAATTCCTTCATATCTGCTGTGCACGGTCAATTGATGGCTCCAGCTCTGACTCGCCCGTTGCTCACGGTGCGGGCCGCTCTGAATATGGATGCGATTACCGGTCGCCACCTGCAACCTCAGCGCGAGGCGACCGTGTTGCAATTTGTTTATTCGAAAGCGGTGATGTCATTAAAACCGGCGGCTCCTAAACCAAGGTTCACGACGACCCGGGGAGATCAGAGATAGATTCAAGGGGCCCGCAAACGTGATTAATGAGTTAGGAGGGAGGAAAAAAAAGTAATTATACCGCACAGATTTGTTTTCTGATTCATCACAAATCATTTCTCTTTTGAAAAATGCCTCTGTGCCTCTAAAAAGGGCAAAATAAATCAATCGGAATGAGGCAACTTCAGCTCATAAACACATACATATGTGACCTTTAATGGAGGATCATAAGTAAATGGTTTTGGTCAGAAGCTGGAAAGGTTGTGAACCACTTTATTGTACTAATGTCAGGGACATCTGGGGAGTGGGGGGGTGTCAGGCTCTATTGGTGTAACCATGACGATGAAGGTCCCCCTATGGTCATCCATTTCAAGTTACACCATCCCAGTATGTGTGTATGTGTGTGGGGAGGGGGGGTTGTCTGGTGAAGGCGTTAACAAAGAAGTGATTTTAATCCAAACCACGAAGTTTCCTCAACCTTGATAGTTTAGGAAAAGGTTTTTTTTTTAAATTTAAGATATGTGGGTAATGTATGTTATAACATATGTAGCTTTAATTAATCATTGGGTTTTTTTTTTTTAATAAAATCATAAATAAATCATTAATATGGACTGACTGGTTATAAACACTAATTTCACTATCGAAGGACATGCTCAACCAAAGGAATTAAATCTGGTAACACCATATTTGTTCCTACAAAGAACTAATTACTCATCCATAAAGCATTTTTTATCAACCGTTATAAACCCTTTATAAAATATGAAATGTTCAAAAGTGATACTTGTTTTTGTTTATGGCAAATCTTATCTCTTTAAATATTGTTTTGTTGTCTTGTTGAACGTTTTTGTTATAAATGTGAAATATGGTTCCTCTTCTTGCAGATAAAAATCTTCTCTCACATCTGATCTGAAGTCGAGAGACTTGACGATAAAGTGAAATCTATTCAATCTGTCAAACCTGACTCCATCGGAACATCTGCTTAAGAAACAAGCAGTGAAGTAAATATTTCAATTTAACCACTCAATAAAAAACAAAAAAACAAAAAAACAAAACAAAACACATTATGAGCCGTTAACACACACACACACACACACACACACACACACACACACACACACACACACACACACACACACACACACAAACACACACACACACCTCAGCCTGTCTATGATGCTTTACACACAGTAATAAAAAAGAGACAAGAGAAGGAAAAAGATTAACGCGATGGGGTTAAGCTATCTCTAGACGGAGCACTCAATCACAGATGTTTTCTTTTTCTCTCTCTCTCTCTTTCTTTTTCTCTCTCTCTTTCTTTTTCTCTCTCTAAGTTTCTATTTTTCTTTTTCAACAACATCCACATGACTCCTGAAAACCAACCACAGAGTCCGGGGTTAAGCCACAGGTCTCGGCCAGTGCGGAAGGAATAAACCTTGTTGCTGCCGACGCTGTGTTACAGGCTGCTCTCCTGCTGCGTTTCTCTATTCATTGACTGAACAATTGACTGTCAGAACTTTGAACATGTTCCATATATCCCTACAAGTCAATTCATTTTAATTTCTACTGCCTTTAATCAAGGTTGCAGTCTCGCGGGGCTTCGCAACCGCCTGCATAATGAAATAGTAAATGAAAAGCAGGGACGGCAATGTTTTCTGAAAAGCCAAAAGTCTCACCCCGTTGGGGAAAATTAAATGGCAGCCTTTGGCTCCGGCTCAGCTCGGCTGCTCCCCGTGAGCAGAACAAATAAACGCAGAGAAAAACCTATCTAGGTTAAATAGATCTGTTTTTTTTTTTTTTTAAATACATTATTCATGCTCCCTTTACTAGACACTAAACTGGCTTTAAGTCGTGGCTGGAAAAATTTCTCTCGCCTCATCGGGTGAATTCATTGTTCCCCTTATGAAGCAGGGCCGGGTTGACGCTATGACTCCTGCGACACTTGACCTTTCCTAAAATCACACTGTCACAACAGAAAAAAACAAAACAGTGTTTACCTCTACCTTTAAGATTTGTGGTCATATTTATGGAGTTTTTGTTTCTTTTGTAGCTCCTGCTTAATAAAACGGTTTTCTGAGCATTTTATGAGGCATCAAACGCTGTCAGCTCATGGATGCTCAATAGAAGAAGTCACGGTAAAGCCGTCACGGTAACGCCGTCACGGTAACACCGTCACGCTAACACCGTCACGCTAACACCGTCACGGTAACGCCATCTATTCTCCCCTCTGCCGGGCTACCATTAAAATGGCCTCGTCCCTCTGCCTGTTTGCTGGATTGACGGTAAATTGGAATTAATTGAACAATATATTGTATATTGCTGCCGCCGCTGCTGCTATTAGTGTCATTTCACAGTGAGTTTGGTGAAACCCTCATGAGACCGGTCTGTAAAAAAAAAAAAATAAAAAAAGAAATGAGAGGAGAAGTTGATGGAAGTTGACGGAAGAGAGAGGAGAGAAAGAAAAAAGACGACGACTGGGAAATGGAGCAGCAAACGGAAAATGGAAAAGAAAAAGAAAGAGAGGGGAGAGAAAAACAGAGGCAGTAATATGAGAAGGAACAATATTGAGGCCCCTGCTGAGCAGAAAATCGCTCCATGAGATAACAACAAAAAGGAGGCTGCTGTAAATGTCAAACTCTGGGCGTGTGTAATGGGAGGTATGCCACAGGGTAAATGAGAGGCTTCAGTGGGACGAAGAAGCCTCACAATATTGACCATAAAGGCACAGTTCTGGTGGTTACTTGGAGAGAATGGAAGCCTCTCGCTGGGATAATTATAGCTGATTGAATTTCCTGCAATTTCACGCCTGTCTTGAAAGACCTAAGAGCTGAGTTGGTGCGTGTTGCAAACCACGTCGACGGCGGTGTCCGAGCCGCCCGGGGATCGGACGAGAGAAGATCGGCGTTCGGGCAGGTGAAGGATTCGCTAAATAAACGGAAAACAAATCTGTTCCTTCTTACAGCAGAGCGGTGGCCACCATCATTTTATTTTTTACATTTCTTACAAAAAAAGAACAAAGAACAAAACCACCAAAAAAATATTATTTATGTAGCCAAACCTGATATAGCATAGAACCTCAACATTGTCCAAAAATTTTTTTTTGCAGTCATACATAAATTCTCATAATGAGAAACACACCAAGAACAATCATACCTTATCATATGAAACTAGCTGAATCAACACCCTTATGTGATACTTGATACATTGCAACTCTATGAGACCCCAAGTTTGCAATTTTGAGTTTGGCGCACTAATACGGAGAAGTTTAGTTAGAGGGTTTTGTTTTGATTTTTGGCTAAAGGCACAGATTTGATCCAGATTTGATGTAATGTTACCAAATTCCCCTGGAACCCAATTCAGCAATACGGCTAATTTATTGTATGTTGTGATTAGTTGCCCATTTCTATCATGGCCATAACTGATAACCAGCAATGGAATGAAAAACAAAACAAAACAAAACAAAAACTAATTCTTAAGGCCTCAGTGTGTTTCAAAATAGTTTGATTCAAGCTTTCTGAAGCCTTTAGGCTCCATCAGGCAGTCAGTGCTTGTCGGATAAACTCAGCTCAGGGTATTTGTCAACCTATTTCCTGATAAAACTCAAACAATAAAATCATGGCAGTCTTATCCCAGATCATCAACGATGACAAGGCACGTTGGCTACACACCTGTCAGCCCCGTTCAGATCAACCGGCTCGTCCCGAAACCACAGCTGCTGAGGAAGAGACAGATCCCTGCTCGGTTTATTTTCTGGTTGCTCGACCGTTACTCAGATACATCCAACATCCGACGGCACCAGATGTTGGATCGCGCAGTTAAAGCTGCTGTCAATGAAATGTCTGTCAGACGCTGTCAGACGCGTCAGAACGTTTTCAACGGTACAACGGAGCAAAAAGAGGGAGGATGGACGATAAAGGACGGAGGACGGACAGAGGACGGTTGAAGGCAATGAAAAGTAAAGAGGCAGCTTAAATGGAGCGCAGGTCCTCCGGGGTCTGCGGAGACGATTTATCCGATCGGTCTACAGTCCCGGTTTAACGGCACTTTGACTCTTCCCACCTTTCCTTCTTAATAGCAGATAACGCCGCTCTAATCTCTAATGGAAAAAATAACGTTCCCCGGAGAAACAGAGCTAATCTGTAACAGGAATAACAGCGGCGGAGGACAACTTTTTTACACATGGCCGTCTGCGGACGACATCCGCTATTTTAAAGGATTATCCTCCTGCTCGTCACCTTCTCCCTCCGAAAACATTTTCCATCGTCTCCTCTGTTTGCCTCCATCACAGGGGAGTCGGTGTTCGCCCCCGATACGTATCAGTTATCGTGGCCGCGCCACCTCACAGCCTCGCCAGCCAATAATAGATTCTCCAAAAACTTTTTTTTTTTTTTTTTCAGTTTCACCCCGGCACATTCTTATCAGGCAGGTGGAGAGGAAGAGGCGAGGAAGAGGAAGGGGAAGAGGAAGAGGAAGGGGAAGCAGGCCTTCGAGACGGCAGAATCCAGACGACCTCGGCTATTAATTAAGATCCTTTGTCTCCTAAAATCCCTGCCAGCTTTAAATCTGCCTGATAAGAAGGTAAATGCCCAAATCTGGACACAGATCATTTGGAGTTGATGCTCTGTTGATTCAAGCCCAGGGTTCATGCAGGAAAGGCTCAATAAATAGATTCTGAGCACCCCTCATGTTTACCGATGTGCAGAATACAAACATTTATGTGATTTTTTTCCCTTTCTCATACGTACCTTTATCTGCCCCAAACAAACTGCTACAAGCCACTACCGTAGTGTAGCCGCGCGGTGTTGTTGTCACATAAACGACATTTTCTGACACAAGCATAAACAAGGTATTTTCTTTTACGCACGGAGGCAGAGCTGGTTGCATTATGGCCCTCTCACTGAGAACTGCATCACTCAGCATAAATAAATAAACGCTGGTGAGGTGAAGGGAACAGTTTGACTCGTAGCTTTTGTGAGACGCTCCGATGTGCGGAGGAGAAAAAGTTGAAATTAGGTCCTTTTCAGACAGAGAAATACACGACAGGAGAAACAAAACGGGCGCCACTAGTTAAAAAAATAAACCAACTATCGTGTTTACATGTTTGACCTTTGGGAACAATAAAAGTTAAGCTTAAGTGTCAATTTACTAGTTTTTTTTACCACATCCCTCTTGAAACTGAGCTGTATTTGTAGAAGTTAGCGATTTAGAAACAAAATAATTGTTGTGGTCGACAAAATAGTGATTTAATATCAGAGTCCTCTCCTTTAATATTGTCAGAGAAGGTCATCTTGATCGTTACTGATCGTAACGAGCTGCTCAGTCAAGGCCAAGGCTCAGACCCTGAATGAAACCAGTCGTGTTCATCAGATCAGCGACGCCAGAGCCGGCTCCCCTCTTTCTCCCGCCCGCCGCCGTAGGTGGGTTGATGACGATTGCCGCAAAGCCTCGCCGTCTAATTACTCGTCTGACCGAATCCGGGGCCCCCACAGAGGGAGGCGACTCTCCGCAGCCGCTCGGATTATAAACCGTAGGCGGGCTGGATAATTACCGGCGGCCTGTTACGAGGGAGGAAAGCTCTTCCCTCCGGCCGACTGCTGCGAAAAAACAAACAGCTGAGGAAGAGAGAAGCTCGGCTGTTACTGTGACTGATGTTTAATGAGACAAGCCCCTCTAATATATTCATATCTCCGTGGACAACAGCCAAGGGGAGGATTTCAGGAGATAAAACGAGTCTCCTAAGTGCTCTCCGCGAGTTTTGTGACATTTGACTCTGAAGTAGCTTGACGCTGTACGCAGCAAACGAAAGCCGGGAAGATATTAATTGTTCAGTGCCGAAAAAATGGAATAGATGACAGCGATGAAATCAATGACACCAGGTCTGATTGTTGTTTAGGCTCACGCGTGTTACCACCAGAGTCCTATCACACCTGCAATTCACGCAGCTAAAGAAAATGGATAAAGTCTCCTTGAAAAAAACTGAACAATATCTCAACACTTGGTGTCTTGTTTGTTAGACTGGTACAAACAAGAAATGTAAGTGTGACAGTTTATGGGTTGCATGCATTTAAGAATTTTAGGCTGAGTAGTGGTGCTTGGGGTTCGTATTCAACTTTTCTATACACAGGTTTGTTTTTTTTGTTTTTTTTATCATACCCAACCCCACATTTTTTCTAATGCAGCTGTCAATCTTTTGCTATGACGATTCAACCAGCAGAGTTTCTTGCTTTCTAGGACCATGGGTATCCAGAATATCTCCTCCCACTTCCCGACTCAATGTACAACAGTGTTTCCAGTAGTTATTTCAAATTAAAGGCTGTTATTCGTGAAGTGGTCCTGTTAGCAGCCACAGGTAAGTATTCATCCCACCTACACTGTGAGGAACATTAAGGATGGTTTGCTCAAACCAGCCAGTGACTTTAGTGAAGGAGCTGATAGGCTCTGAATCCTAATAGACCTTTAAATATCACTGTTATATGGAGGACAATCATTTTCACGACTCACCGAAACAGGGACAATAACTGTACTGGATACACAGGGGCCCGTTTGGTCTGTTCTGACTGAGTTCACTTTATATGTCTGGATGTATTTGATGAAACAAGCCTGGAGAGTCTGATATTCAAAATCCAACCACGTCAAGAATCTTTTTTTTTTTTTTAATTCAGTGAAGCGGTTTCCCTGAAAAATACTGCCTTGTAAAATAATGATGTATAATGCTGTTGCATTACTGCAAAGCAATAATATTACAGCACCAGGCCGCAGGCTGGGGTTTAATACTCCTGATGCGCTCTGTGATTTTGTTTGTCCTGCTAATCTCATTACGTCCTCCAGCACAGTCGTGTAAGACATGGATCATAATCTTAATCTTTGGGAAATTAGAATTAAAACGATTGTGGAGCCAGTGTGTCGCTGCTGAATAAGTCTCGGTTAATTCAAAGAATTCGCCACGTGAATTCAATAATGGATGATCCGTAAAGTAGGTTGATTTACGTGAATCCTGAAAGTCACGAAAGCAACCGGTGAATGTGTGATGATCAGTCCTCCGGGTTCCTCTTGTAGGGGATAAGAAAGGCCACACAGCACTTTCAACTGTATCAACCAGCTGAGGGAAGAGGAGCTTCCAATCCGGGTGAAAGGGAAGGAGGACACGCAGGGGGCTGGAAGGAAAAAGTGCAAAAAGGGGGGCTAGAGTCTTTAAAAAGTGCAGATCGACGGAGGAGACCCATTTACAACTGTGGCTCTGAGCTCTGAGAGACATTTACATGAACGTCACACGTCTTCACACATCTTATATCTACTGCGGTCGGATCTTTCTCAGCTCCAAACACGACGCACTTTCAAAGACAAATTTACAGCCCACAATAGCGACAGGCACTAAATTCAAATGAAGAAAGGAAAAATGATGACATTCATATCTAAGCAGAGAAATTATTTCAATCTCGGTACTACTGACGTTTGTGTTTTGTAAGTTTCCAAACTTAAAATGATATTTTTAATTCCACATACTGGCCGTTTGTTTGGGATGAACACAAAGTCCTTGTTCTCCGCCAACACCTGACCACAACGTTTATTTGAACTGTTTTTAAAAAAGCCTGAGAACTGCCCAAACAGATATAATCACATCTACCAAGTCATGTGATTTGTGTTAATACGCAGAAAAAACATGCTTAATTTCAATTGATTTGATTTAGATTATAAAGAAATATGTGCGTGTAATACCAAACATTCATATAACCTGGGTTAAATTCATCGGCAAATTCGCTTTATACTATGTATTTGTGATCATCATCATTTACAGTGGTAGGAAAAGTAATAGGGTCTTTTACTTAATTGAAAGCAGTAATACTACCGTGTAAAAGTACTGTGTTTCAAGTAAAAGCCATGGATTCCAAATTTTATTTGGGTAAAAGTGCATCTTACCTAAGTACTGGCATCAAATTATCCTTAAAGCACACAAATCAAAAAGGACTCATTACACAGAATGGCCTATTCCCGAAATATATAATATACTGTTTTATTATAATTATCGATATATTAGTGTATATTAGTGTAATATAATTTTCCAGCTGGCAGAGATGGGGCTACTTTTAACTGCTTTCTGTACTTCAAGGCTTTATTAGTCTGAATCTGTAGAGTAAGAAGTTACTAAATCTACCAGAAAAAGTTAATGGGGAAAAAAGTACATTTGCCTCAGAAATGTTGTGGACTAGTAATAAGCAGTTTAAAATGGATTGACATATAAAGTACAGGTACTTCAGCATAATACTTAAGTACAGTATTTGATTAAAAATACTTAGTTACTTTGCAATGCTGTTATTTACATTTGTAATTGATGAAATATGCATTTTGTAAATAGCCCTGAGAAAATTTTTTAACATAAAGTAACATAAATCAGGCAAAGCAGTTAATAGAAAAATCTCACCTTGAGGTCCATTTAGTGGCTGCTCTGGTGCTTTCGACCACTTCCCTTGACCTTCATCAGCAGACCGAGGTTGTCATTTGTCAGGTTCTGTGAGTTGTCGCCTTGGTTTTCTTGGGATTTAGTTATTTCTATTTGTTACAATTATCACCCCTCATACCTTTATTATGTGTTGATTTAATTTGTGTTTTTCTGGTGACGTCCCAACTGAGCAACATTACTGTTTAAACAAAATTTAATCATAAAATGGAACATTTCTTTTTTTTCTTTAATCTGAGGATCATGAGGAGACAGTTTGGTGTCAAGATCACAACATGATTACTCAACACACACACACACACACACACACACACACACACACACACACACACTCACACTCTATCAACCACACTGCCTCCTTCAGCCACCTTTCCACTCCTCTAAACTCTTACTCCCCCTTCTGTCATCTGAACAGCAACTAATACATCTGGACACAGCTGTAATCACAGCTTTTAAAGCCCCGTTTTACGCGGTTGATTCATTGTTCCGCATCTGCTCGAATCCGCCGACTCTTTACGGTGTGGCCGTAAAACAAGACGCTGGCGCTGTGCATTCATTTTACACCCAAGCACATTCCCTTGCATCTGCCCTGTGATACATTGAGAAGTGGCGATGAGAAGCTATTTTTCAGCCTCGGTGAAAAGGACTAACTTCTCCATGAACCTGCTCCATCTCAGCCTGTGACAGACTGATTCAGTCCTGCAGTCCTTTGTTTCAGCTGGGCCACGCTCAACTGTTGTTGATGCACAATATTTAAAAGTAAAAACTCTTTAATCCTAACTTCGTTGTCTGAATTAATCACAAAGTATTGGGAAGCTCTGCAGCATTAGCATCTTATCCTTACTGGAGGTAACACAACTGGTATTTTGTGGACACAATTATTTTTTAGCCATTCTAGCCATGTGGCTCCGGGATGGTAATCTCATCCTGCCCGTCAGTCCACCACTTTGATCAAGACTGAAATGTGTCAACAGCTATTAGAGAGATTGCCCCTGAAATTTTTTCATATCCATTAAGAGCCTCCAGTGGATGAATCCCACAGACTATGGCAATGCCCTGACTCTCCCTAGTCTTGTGAAATATCTCAACATAGTTTTGCTCCAGTGCTACTGTGTGGTTGATGTTTGTGTTTTTTGAGTGAAAATTCTCAGAATCTATTTGATGGGCTGCCATTAAATTTTTGCATTAAAAATAAATAAATAAATAAATAAATAAAACACGTAAAATATGCTTGTGTTCACATAGTTTAGTTTAGAAGTGCCGGGGCTGGACAGATGTGGCAGTAAATTTTTAACTATCTATGAAAAAAAAAAATGGCACAGAAAACATGTAGGAGGAAAAGCGAAGTGGTCCAAGCTCACCATTTGACCACTTAAATGTATTACAAGGAGGTGCACATGATTTACAGTTTGTCATAACCCTCCTCGGAAAAAAAAAGAGACAGCACAGGCCTCTCCAGTGCTCCGTTAGTACAGTGTCACTACCACAGAGGTAGGTTCCACCATGAAATGAAAGGGAACCAAACATACAAAGGAGTAAGAAGCAGGGCTACATACAATATAATCCCACGTGATGCACTGATGCCAACGCCGATTAAATATTGAAATTCAGTACATCAAAGGTTTTGTCAATTGTTGAATCAGATTAGATATGTTCAAGCTATACAACTCAGAAATCTCCTAGCTGAGTGGGAGAAATGTTCCAGTGGTATTTATAATCCTAAATAAACGTATTAACTGCAAACTGCACTGTCTTCAGACGAGGCTGAATCTTTTATTTATCATTTAAATTGTGCTTCGCTGTTGCGATTAGTTGATCCTTAAAACTGCTAAAGACGCCAGTTATTGGCGCCACGTCTCGTCTGTGATCACGACCGAGATTTGAAATGGATCCAACAGGGATCACTGATCTGAGGCGGTCGAATCGTCTTGTCACCTCAGGCGTCAGGGGCGTTTACCAGGCAGAGGGGGCTGAGTGGCACTTGGCGGGGAATCACTTTGACGTCCTCTGCCCCTGGACGCTTCACTGCTCCATATATTCTCCCTCATGTCTGATCTGCAGAGTGTTAATAGCCACCAGGAGTGTCAGCAGTGAGGGAAGTGTTTCCTCCCACTCTACGGCCTGGAGGAGCAAATACAGAAGATGTAAATGTATGTAAATTATCCTGGTGGTTTAAGGGGAGAGTCTTTGCTATTTTTTTCTTTGCTTCATTTGTTGTAAACAAAGAAACAAAATAGCCTGGTTGTTTAGATTAAAAAAAAAGAAAGAGAAAAAAAATATATAAATATAATCCTACTTCCACAAATGTTAATTCTCTTTCATTTTGTTGTGGAGATGTGTCAGCTTTCTCAGCCCTTCTGACATTTAAATGTAGGAACAAACTGGTAACACTAGCTGCAACTGCACAATCAGAGCATCTCATCTTTAAAGTGCAGAAAAAAAAAACAAACTGCAGCTAAAATGAAATAGTGGATCTTTTTTTAAAAAAAAAGGAATAATCATTATTTATTTTCATCAAACAAGATTTGATAATCAAGAATATGAGTAGAATCTGTATATTTCTAAGGTAAGTGGCACTCACACAGACAACATCACTGTTATTCACCAACACAACAGTTACACTGATAACACTTCAACTTTTCAACCAGTGTATTGTCAGAGAGAAACTACACCACTGTCAAAAATAATCACTAAGGCTGATGTTATTCTATATTTCTCATACTGTCAAAAAATACTGTGAAAAAAACCCCAAATTAAACAATGTGTTGGTCATTCATCTACATAGTGGCTGACTTCCCTGACCTGCCTGTAGATTCTTACCTTAACCCACTGGTTCCCACTGAAGATATATTTAAAAAATATTTAAAATTGTTTCATTTAATAATAATAAAAAAAAGTTTAATATTTTACTGGGCACTGTAGATTTTTGCCAAAGTTACTTAAACAGGAAGAAAAAAAATGCATTCGTTGGGGACTATTTTCAGCTCATTAATACACAGTTGTATTGGTGCTCCAGTGAAGATTTCCAGTAGCAGGATGGTGAATGTGGGACTGACTCAAAAGAAACTGCAGTATTTGTGTGAGTGTGTTCACAGCGCCGAAGGAACATGTCACCCAGTGCAACACTGGTTCACTGGTGTGTTTCTAACTGTTGCTGGAGAACGAAGGAGCTCTGTGGCACATAGGACGGCTTTAGCCACACAGACCACGCTGTTACTGGGAAAGATTTATTGTTTGTTTTGGTCTTTTTTTTTATGGCATTTGATGACAATAAGAAAAATTGCAGAATATCATCAGCCTTTAGGCCAAGTCACACCAGCATTTAAAACGGCCAAAGTCCCGTCAAAATCAATTGATACCCCTAAAAACTGCCTGGGTTAGTGGCTTTCAGTCATGGAAACGAAACAAATTAGTGCAATTTTCTTTTCGCATTGATGAACTTGACGGTTCTGAAAAATGGAGGATGCCATCGCAGCTTATTAGCATCCTTTAGATTTTGTTAAACTCCTTTTTCAGTTTAGAAATTGCTCCAAAAATGAGGAATAGTTTGCAGACAGCTATGACGCAGGATTATATAATTACATTGTCTGAATAAACTGGGGGAACTTTCTGTCCTATTAGCAACCAAGCTAAAAAGCTTGGTAGCTGACAGTTAGCCAGTAATTATAATGTTTATTAGCCTTTTTCCGCCTTTTCAGCGAGTCTTTACTGAATTAGGTGATATACAGTCCTGAAAGCAAAATTCCAGGGGGCTTAAATAGCACAGTAAACAAACAGGAAAAAACAAAGAAACCAAAAACAGAGAGAGCCTCTGAAACTTCCTGTGACTGACTAGTGCTAGCATGTCCCGGCTCGCTAGCATGTTGGCATTTAGCTCATCCGTGATAGTTTAAAAACTATGTGAGGATGAGTAGTCACTAAACCTATAAACCCAAACAATACATTAAGATGTGCAGATTAGTTTTTTTTGTATTATTTTATGGTGTGACTTGGCCTTTAACCTTTAAATGCAGAATTAACAAAAAATATCCTGGTTACAGGAGCGAATAAAGCAACTTTTAGTGTAAACTGTTGTAATGTTCTTGTTCTGTTGCCAAAAAATGGTTTTGACAAAACAAACAAGTTGTTGTTCACATCATCACTAGACCGAGATTTGAGGTCAAACATCTGTTTTCCTTGCTGGTCTGCAGACGTCACTGTGCACAGCAGTGACTTGCCGCTGACGTTATAAAGCAATCCCGCTGGACAATGCCTGTAAAACTCAAATGTTCCTCCCTCTGGATCTTTATAGACATTTTTATTTAGCTGTTTTTCATGTGCAGCGTCCTCCAGATATGCTCAATCTGCAAGATTATCTGGCCAAGGTCACCAGCTCAGTTCCTCTCGGCGACCAAGTGCTGCCCTGCAGTCTGTTCTTTTGCAGGATGGAGGACAAGTCACCACTGCTTCTTCAAAGAACGTCCTGGAATCAAGGACGTGGCAAAGATGACAATGTGTGGCCTTAGCTGTCAAGAGGAGGGGGGGGAAACAAAACCACAAAAAAAGTGCTGAAAAATGCAGTTTTAGCAACTTTTGTCATTAAAATCCCATCAGTGCTTAGCTTTACTTGCAGAGAGACGTTGGTGTTTATTGGATAAACAGCTGCTGTCGATCCTCTTTCTGCTTCTCAGCGTTCCCTCTATCAGCCACACTCTTTACACATGATCTGACTCGACACATGGAGGGATCCGCTTCATTTTCAGCTTTAATATCAGAACGCGCTGTCATTAAACCCATGTCTGCTTTGACACCCTGTCTCTCCGATCATCCCTCTGCGTCATTCTGATATTCGCTCTCGAGTCACAATCCACCTGTCAGACCGAAGCAGATTAGCATTTCAAAAAACAAAAACCCCCAAACACTTAAACTGTCTCTGCAGTGCGTTGAACGAGGTGACGGACAGACGCTGTGTTTTCAGAGCCCTTGCTGCCGCTGGCGTTAAAAGCTCTACTGTTCTGAGACATTAAGAGAGCTAGGAGGGTCCCAGCAAGCGGCATGTGTGCAGGGAGAAAACTTTTATCTTTTTGTGCGAACAACCTGTTTCCGAAAACCTTTCGAAAAAAAAAAAAAAAAATAAAAGTTCAACGATGTATTTTTGTTCCCTGCATTTGTTGTGCTTTCATGTTACGGTGGAAAGAGGTGACGAGAGAAAAAGAAAGAACCGCAGTAAGAGGAAGGGGGGAAAGAAAAGGGATAAAAATGGAAATGAGGTGGAAAATCAATCCTACTGTATAAAGTCTCTAAGTCTCTCAACCGGTGGCTGCCAGTTACAGTACAAAAGTACATTTCGCTGATGGCGATGTGCATGACTGCAGCGTGTACGACTGTGTCGACTTTGAAGACGCCACTTGTTAACGCCGAAATTCTGCGGCTCACGACGCTGCCGGAGGAAAACAACTCATGAATATGTTTGGTTTGTGTGGTGACTGGAGATAGAGAATCATCAAAAAAAAATATCCCGCCCCACTGGCGGACATGTGCCGGCTGCAGGGGCTCCGACAACGCTCGCAAGTTTTCCAAATGACCACGCGCAAGTGCGGTTTCCCTCAAACAAGTTGTCAAGGCTCTGCAGCCTCTGAGGAGTCCGCGCCGTTATTCCCTCCAGCGCACTGCACGTGACTAAAAAGCCATCGCACGCGGGCGAACCACCAAGCGCCCGCCCTCGCTGAAGTGCCCTTCCCGAGGGGCCTAATTAAGGGTCACGCCTTTCCACTTCCAATTAAGTCAACATCCGTTCATCAACAACACAGAAAACTGCATCGGTCAAACGCCTCCGGTCGTGAAAAACGAGCGACCTGATTCACTGGAATAAGAAAATAAAATGGTGCTTGAATACTTAAAACCAATCCATGAAAAAAAAGGAGAAAAAAAAATCAGTTCCCTCTCAAGAGTATTTCAAATTTTTCAACATGACAGAGTGAAATTAGTTTCAGAGATTGTTGCTGACATTACACCAACATTTAAATTTTGATATTTACAGTTTCTGAAACAAGGATTTCGACACTTCATAAGTCCGAAGTCTCTCGCCTGTTTGTATCAGTATATGCACACTAGACAGTAGAAGACTGAGCGTTGTCCTTTTCTTTTTTTTTCTTTTTTTTTCCGTTCCATGTTTTTCAGAGCCACTTTCTGCAAGTGAAGTCTCAAGTGGCTCCGAGGGCAGTGTAAAGTCCTGAAGCGAGGCGAGGTGTGGCGGGACCCCCACCCCCCCGACCCCCCACCCCCTACCCCAATCGTCTGCACCCTCAGCTCCAGTTCATCGGATGTCTGTGAGTTTTCTAAGTCATCCAGGTCGTGGTTGTCCCGAGAAGAGCTGAATCGAGGGAATCAATTGGACCTTGATCGTAGGCACTTGAAAACATTTCACCTCCCACCCAAAAGGCTTCACTGCTCATTTCTCACAGAGGTGAAAAAGCCCCTTGGATGAGAGGTGAAACGTCTTCACGTATCCATGATCAAGTCCTCTTGCCCTCAATTAAGCTCTTCTCGGGTCACTAGTGCCTCGGGTCTCCAGTTAAATGAAATGCTCCTTTCGATTTTCGCGGGAGACGTTCTGGGAGTCCGTCTGGTTGCTGAAAGGAAAATCGGGGCTGTCCTCCGGTTTGACCCCCTTCGCTTCCTGGTTCCGGTACGTCTCTTTTCTCCGGTAGAGGAACCTGGCCGTTATCGCCAGGCCGGCCACGATCACGAAGATCACCACAGCGATCACACCTGCAAGTTAGGGGGCATTTACTCTGGCATACTCAGACACTTTTGTTCAGAGAGGAGTTTCTGTTACTTAGCTTACATTTATTCTATAGAAATGGGGTTGGCAAAGCAATAGAAACACCTAAAGCAAAACAACTCAACAGCATCACCAACTAACTCTTCCAAAAGGATCATAAAGGCGAATCAACATTTCTCTAAAACACTTTCGACCAAAAACTGAACACTATATACTTCATGAAGGTTGGATTTATTGCAAGACTGTGGTATTGGAATTGGTCTAACGAGTTGTGAGCTTCGCGCTCTTTGCAGACTGTTAATCAAAACCTAGCTTGACTCTTGGATGTATTGTTACATCACCTGCTTGCTAACAAAAACCCACATGTACACAAAGATCATTCTGGAGATGTGGGAAGATCTATTTCTACTCATTTGACTAAGTTAGCTCTTTTCTCCTGCTTGAAGTTTTGTGCTAGGATTAGCCAAAGCTAATCATATTCATACCCACAGTAAAGTACATTTAGATTATGACTAAATTTAAAATAAACATTTAAAAACATCAAATAAATAAGCTGTTACACATACAATCAATGACACAAGCAAATTCAAGATGTTTGGATACTGCAACTCACATACAATTCAGAGAAAACCATTTCCCAGTATTTAGCTTATTGTTTTAGAACTTTTCTTTTGCGTGTTTCAATTACACTCTCTTCTGGAAAAGTCAGTATAACACTATATCAGTTTGCTTGGACTTGAAACATGGCTATGACCACTAATCAATCAGGTTGCCTGCTTTTATTTTTTTTGTTCTGATTAGATGATGCCAGCTGTTCAAATCATTCTGAACATTACAATGCAACATTTGCTTACCATTCTGAATGAGGATATCAAATATGTTGGTTTTTTGGTGATGGATCGCCTAACTTAAGCAATTTAAAAAGAATAAGTCAGGTTTTATGCTCGAGTGAAAGGAATCGAGACCAAATGCATCATTGTCGGTGGGGAAAGAAATCCACAAAAATACCAAACGCTACGACAAAATGTCATTAATGTTAAATATTCAAGTAAAACATACTTGTGTGACGACAAACTGAGCGTGTGAGTCCATACTGTAGCACAGCCGAGACATTTTGATGTGTGAGCTTTGAGAAACTATTGTGAAGAGTCTAAATTATTCCTGCCTCCTCCGGGTACAGCAGCTCTTTTGCTCCTGCAAGTCTGGTCAATCTAGTAATCTGTCTTTAACGCACAGTGAACAGAATTACACACATTCAGACTCTTTTGCCTCCGTTCTGCACATTTCATTATCCAGAGAAAGTTTGATCTAATTGGAAATTCCAAAATGTAGCCTAAATTAATTTCGCACCGTATTACTTTGGTTTCAGAACGTCCACGCATTTGAAGATAATAGTGTGAAAGTTTCTCCATCTCCCAGTCATTTCGGCAGAGGTTTAATTAGTTCAGCTGGGCTTTTTTTTTTGCACAAAGTCACGGAGATTTAATGGACGGTTTTCAATGCCTTTTGACTCTCACTATTTCTTTCCCCCCTATCTATGCACTTAAATCATAGGAATCATTCAATCTATTCTCTGAATCAATCTGACCCAGCAGAAGAGCAAAAAATTTAATTTAGTTTGATAAATTTTTTTTTTTTTTTTTTTTTTTTTTGCCTGGCACATCACCTGTGCTGGCTTTCAACAGAATATCTCTAATCAATGAAATGTCAAGTGCAATCTCTGACTCTGAGATAAGTCCAATACAAACATAGAGAAACAAAACGGCACAGGTTCCTGTGAAAGACGGTGAAACGGTTCAGTACCTCCGATCAGAGCCGAGTCGGTCCTGATGGCATTGACTAAAGGTTGACCTGAGCCCACAGAACCAGACTGGTCTACAGAAGAGAGAGAGAAAGGTAGAGAGAGAGAAAACAGGAAGATAGAAGAGGAAAATTGGGAAACAGACAGCGGCAGGAATGAAAAACCAGAAAGCTCAAAGAAGTAAAGGAGGTAACGTTGTGGAGAAAGACAGAAAAGCAGGAATTATTATAAGAGAGAGGAACAATGAGAAGAGAAATGGGAGAAAGTAAATAAAAAAAATTAAACAGGTCAGAGACAAGAAGAGAAATTTAGAGACACAATTACAGCATCATCAATCTGAGCAGACAGAGAATAGAGCAGCAGCAGCTCTGCAGAGGAACTCTATTACAGTAACATGAAGATGGATGAGAGCAGTGCTAGAGGAAAGAAATGCCACTGAGAACGCCCCTCCCTGGTCAAAATTAATTATCTCATCAAACACGCTGTCAGGAGTGTCCTCAACAAGGTGTACGTACTTAAAGAGCCATTTCTAAAAAAGTGGCTCTCATTAAGAACAGATGCACACAGAAACGGGGAAGAAAGAGGACGTGGCATACGCTGACTGATGTCTGTGCACATTACTTTAAAGGTGACATCAGTTTTTCTTTTGTCAACACTTTATCCAGCCTACAATTAAACTTTAACTTAAACATTTTTTTTTAAACAAACAACTTTATGGCCATGACCAGATTAATCTTAGGGGACCGTGGGGCAAAAATTCACTACTTAGCCCCTGTATGAAAGCATCTCCCCATCTCCAGGTTGCAGGAGACTAAACATAGCAACTTGATAATATGCACAGAGACACAGAGCCATAGACAAACCAGTGCAGATGAGCAGAAAGAAAGCTCTAAAAACCCACTGTACACTGCTCAGCAGTTAGAGACCAGCTAATGGACACAGTGGAGCATTTAACCACTCAAGAGCCGGATATTTCCCTCAGAGTTTAAAAAACAAGGGCTGAATATTGGACTTACATTCATCAGGTGGACGCAACCATGACTCTAAATTAATGGTAATGTTGCTCTGTATCTTACTGGTTGTGTAAACCAGTTGTCTGGTTTACCACCACCCCCCCCCCCCTTACCTGACAGGTGGTGAGTGTTCTCCGCTGCGTAGGGATTGGCCGAAGCCGAGGAGCCGCAGTTGGACCGGACCAAAGGTCCGGTGATGACGACGGGGCTGGTGTCTGGGTGGAGCAGAGCGGCCTTCAGAGGGCTGATGGCGTTAAAGCGGACCACCGACAGACAGCCGGTGAAACCCAGAGACGCCAGCCTGGCCAGGTCCGGGTCCAAATCATCAGAGTCTGAAGAGAGAAAAATTAGAGGGAGGTTCTGACCAAGTCAGCAGATTAATAAAGTACCTTGTCCCCCCCTTTGTCTTGTGTAGTTTTAAAATCGGTCTGATTCTTAAAATAAGCAAAGCCAGATATCTTTCTCTTGTAACAACCGTGAATCCACTTTTCAGACTTCTCTCTTCTCTATCGTCACATCTATCACTGTAAATGGTTTCAATTTTGCACCTTTAAACAAGTAAAACAGTCTAATGCAAACAAGAGGAGACAGGAAGGCAACATAAGGTTTAAAAGTCCTAAAAAAAGATATCACTTTTTGAAAACCTTTTTTTGCTGTAGGGTTCTTAAAAGAAAAACAAAATTGCTTTAGAAGAAGGAAAATTTTTTCTTGAACCGAGGAAAGTTATATTCATTTGTCAACAATTATAGAGTCAAGTTACAGTTTCTGCAACGAACAGCTTGACATTTTGGGTAATACTCTTATTTTCTGTCTTGCCAAGAGTTGGTGGAAAAGAACAAAACCACTGATATCTGTTCGCTAATTATGAAGCTACAGAGAGCAGCTGGTTAGCTTAGTATAAAAACTAGCCTGGCTACACCCAAAATAACAAAATCCCCCTAATAGAGACTCTAACGCTCAAGATATATCTTATTTGTTGGATCAGTATCTGTTTTTTTTAGCTGAACTGAAGTTTTTGAGCAAATGAACTTTTAACCTTTCATTTAGAGGCTTTGGCCAATGAATCACATCATATGCTGAAAGCTTCGTTTACTCTGCTGCACATTATCCTGTTATCAGAGTAGGACAATAGTGACGCTGCATTGATCCTAATGATTAGTACACATACATAACCTCACACAACCTCATTACAGCAGACTGACTGTCAGCGATTCAGCCTCTGGTCTCCATCTATCACTGATCAGGGCAGACGTGTTCACTCGCCCCTCAGTCTGTTCATTTGATTGACTTGAATCCCTTCATCATTCACCTACGATCCTTCACATGACGCCCGGCGTCGCCGTGGCGACCGGCCGCATCAGTGTCTGTTCAGATGACTGAGAGGTGACGGTGGTTTCTAACCGGGACGCATCTGCCTGTCGACGGGAGCAGCGGGGAGCATTAGTGCAGCCTGTAAGCTCCTCTCAGCGGATTTACTCCACACTCCATCACCCCCCCAACACACACACACACACACACACACACACACACACACACACACACACACACACACACACACACACACACACACACACACACACACACACACACACCGTCTCTCTGTATTCCTTCCTGGTTCATTAGTTAGGCTGATGGATGACAGGGTTGGCAGGGAACGACAGAAAATCCACTTTCCTGCTGCTTTTCTGATGCTGATCCGACTCTGCCTCTTCTGAATTGACAGAGGGGTCACATGCTGACATGATGGGGGTTACACTCAGCTGAGGATTTACATCCAAAAAGACAAACTATATCTAGTGAATTTGTACTACATCAAATGTGTTGTGTTCCTGCCTGACCCACATATATTGTCTTACCGTAAAATATGTTGGATGAAAGTGCTGTTTTGAACGATCTAACATTAACATTTTAATATAAAGCAGCCCATGACGATTTTTTTTTACCAAAAAATAACAAAAAAAACCCCAAAACAAAACATAAATGCAAGTAATTACATTTTTCCAGCCCAAGCTGAGTAGAAATTCCACAAGATGAATAAATGAAAATTCATGCGTTCGTGGAACTGGTTAAAAAAAATCTCCCGAAATCTTCTAAAACAAAAGTAAACAAATGAATAACTCTTGAAAAAAATCTAACGTAGAATACGACACGACCGACACACACTTGTGCACGTTTTCTCACACTGATCATGTGTTACATTATTATAGTAAAGGGCCACTCGCATAGAACAAATAAACACACAGATGTATTTTGTATCTTTGCTTCTATGTTTCCTATGGTCATTATTTGATATTACCTAATGGATGCATCTGGTGAAATCTATTTCAAACACCTGTCTCAAGTGCTCCTATTGTGAGCCAGTGTGTTTTTCCTTTTTTAAACTGAAAGTGCATTGCTGTGACACGTCTTATCAGAGAGCCATGACTACAGCCCACGGCCTCTCAGCTCCTCATGTTATTAACAGCTCACATCCAGGTCCCTGTCTCCGATGGAGCCAGTCAGAGGGAACATGAATAAGTCATGACAGAGACAATTACTGCCTCAACCCCTGACTCTGTTACACATCCCTGTCCAGGACTTCAGACGGCAGCTCAGCATAGTGATGTGTTTTTGGTTTTTTTCTCCTTTTGCTTAATCCCTCTAGGTTATAATAGAAATTGAAAGGTGCTACACATGATATTCACAAAAATTCATCAATCATGAACCAAGTCCTACTAGATTTGTTCTGACATCTAACTTGAAGCCAGCATTGGTCGTAAGTGAAGTAAAACATGCACAAAGTTGGGGGAGAAAAGAAGTGGGTTTTTTTAAAATCAGATTTGCATCGGGGATCTACTTTATTATTTTGTGTTACTGTTTTATCTTATTTTCACTTCTCGACAATTACTTTTCCTTCTAATACTTGAATAAAGCCTAAGAATCATCAAGTTAAAAAGCAGTTTTCGTTTTTTTTCTCATACATAATCACACTTGGTGCAGACATTAAATCATATTTTTGGTCTGGTGTAGCATTTAACCATGCGGTTTCCTTCAGATTAAAGATCCGTTATCAGCATTAGCTGGTGAAGTTCCTGCAGCAGCCAGGAAGAGAACTCTTAATCCCTGAGCCCTGAACTCTTCTGAGATGAAACACAAATATTACAGAATGCTAACATATGTGTGTGGATGCACCTTCATGCTGAGATAGTTCTTACATTTTGCCTTAGAAATCTTCTTTGGGTAATTTGCATAATATCTAATTCCTGGCTGCAAAAAGCTGAAGCTACATTTATTTCCTTAAACTTTCCTAAAATTTTATTCAAATAAGTTTAAGTGTCAGTGCTCTCTAAAGTAAAAAGACCTTGTTTTTGCTTTTACTGCCTCTTCACTTACTTTGCACTCTGCCCAGCACCAGAGACTTGATGGCGGTGAATTCTCCGTCGGATGTCAGGTTGAAGTCTTCTCTGGCATTTTGATTAACCTGAAAGAGGAGAATCCTTTCCTAAATTAATTTCGCCTACATCTTATTTTCTAATCTTAAAGCCCCTAATCTGAATCTGCCTCTGAAAATCTCTCACTTTTGTGAGTCTGAGCTGAAGATACAGTATCTTACATGTAAAAATCAAATTTTGGTCCAAGAATAGTGCCAAAAAAGCGCATGAAGAGTCCAACGTTTTGGTTTTAACCTACAGGAGTAGAAACATTAATAGGATTTATCTTTCTTGCGGACATGTCCAGTTTTATGCAAATGTTTATTGAGATATCTTCCTCCAGAGTAAACTGTCATCTCATGCCTTCAAAGCACGCCGCCGCAGTTAAAATGATTCGGGAATAATAGACAATGATAAGATGCGATGCACTTCATTTTTCACAGTGAAGCGGGAGGCTGCAGCCCATGCGAGATGAGGTCACCTTGTTATTTATCTCACTGCACTGATAATTATGCACACAGTCAGGTGACCGGCTCCTGGTTAGATGAAGTTAACCTCATATATCACCGGAGGCTGTTGTTAACAAGATGATAAGAGATTCAGATGCGATTAAGATGCTCCGTATTTCATCTGGAGCTGTTTTGATGCATAGTTTGTCCCTTTTGCCCAGCTGGGGCTGCATCTAGGAAACCAGCTGCCGGTGGCTGAACTGAGAGTAAAGTGCTGACTACAGCTTTATCATATGGGGGAATATTGCAATACTGTGCCATAGTACACCACAGGAGAGGATATGGGTTTGCCTCTGTGTGTCTGCATCTGTTTGTGTGTCCTTGAATTTACCCCTTGAGACGGGCGATTCATTTTACAAACATGGAAAAAAAAAGGTTCATGTTAAGCAACTTTAAACCTCGTACACAATGGCTGCTTGAGGAAGTAGAGAGCTAAACACAAAAGCAGCAGCAGTGAGGACGACATTACAATGCATAGACCTGCGTGTGTCATGTTGAGATAAAACAGGTGTGAAGCCCAAAAAGATTTGTTTTTTATAAGCATGCCTTACTCTACACTAGAATGTATTCATAAATGTTTATTCATGTATTTGTGAAATACTATAATTCCTCCACTGATAGATCACGTGGTGGCAGCTGTATAAACAGATAATTAATGGCAGTATAGGAAAACACTGTTGTTATACAAAGTATGTCTTATGAGGAGAAGTTATCATTACTGACAGATAGTGTGGCTTAACAAACATTTAAAAAATGTCTGCGTACACGTCCATTATAGTGAGTTGTGAACCATTTAGAAGAAGAAGTTTCAGGACATTAATGCACTTGCTTAAGTCAGACAGATGCAAGCAAGACGTGGCTGAAACTTTTCCTGTGTAGACAACAGGTTAGATACATTTTTAATGCTAACAGACTACATTTCTTATGCATAATAGGCCGTCATGCTGAAACCTATCTGTAGTCCATTTGAGAGTCGTTATCTAAAGAACGCGCAGTTCCTTTCTTTAAATCTCTATTAAGTAATATGTTTCATGTCATAATTGAAGGAACTGACTTTGTGCAATGTAAAGGAGATGCTTTTACTGCTGAATCCAGAGCTCTTATTTCTTTTAGCTCATTTGTTTTGGCTTCATGGCACCCGTGATTTATGGCTGACTCCCCTGGCTCTCAGGAATTCACTACACAAAGGCTGCAGGGTGCCTGCTTCTGGCCAGCTTAGGTAGGCTGAGCTTATGTTTCCTGGCCCTGCACCAAACAGCAGACAGACTAAGTTAGTGGTCAGCTGGTACAGAAGAGAAGCTAAAAAAACAAATATTTTATTGAGTTGATGGAGACCAAACCAAAGCCAAGAGGAGAGTATAGACTTCAACTGGATTCTCATGTTAGTCTTGGTCTGCATAATTGTTTGCTAACACATTAATCCCGACAGTTTGTTAAGCGGACACGTTTCTTTGAGTGTTTAAGCCCCCTAGTGGTCAAAATCTGCAAGATGGCTTTAACTGACTGGCGTATAAATTATAGACATATAAAGATGTATAGATAATAATCACCGTACTGTGCTTTGTTACCTGCACAGACACAGCGTCCGTCAGTCTCCTGACGGTAACAGTGTGTAGCTGTCCGTTGGCCAGGCTCCTCGCTCTGCTCCTCAGCACCTCAGCTTCCCTGCTGCCGTCCAGCTTGTAGCGCACCTCCAGCTCATCTTCACACGCAACACACAGATAAACCATGGGGTCACATCTCAGACATCACAGAAACGACAACGCTTCATTCAGAGCGGTGTCCTCAAAAGCGACGATTTCAGCTTTAAAAAAAGAAATCACCATCATTTACAAAATGCAACTTTCTAGGTAAAATTTTATTCTCCTGAAAGTGGCCTTGCTGCGCCTCATAATCATGGCTACAAGGATAAACACGTTTTTAATCCTTCAAAGATAAATCTGAATATTTTAAATAAGCGGTTGCTCTATTTGTTAAGATTTTTTTATATTAAGAGGATAAGAGCTAATTCCCTATCAGTAACAGAACTTATCTAATTAATTAGAATTAATTCTCCTAATATTCAAGACCATTAAGTGCAGATTTAACAAAAGCTCTGTGAAGTATTCATAGTGTTCAGCTATAAGACGACGAAAAAAAGTATTTTAAAGTATTCATCACAGCACGCGCTCTATTGCTGTAAATAAAGAATAATAAATCATACATCAAATCCGGATTACAACTCATTAACTGTTCTTCTACAGTGGTGCATAGAATCTGAGGGAATTACTCTCGAAGGACTTCCAGATACCTGCTGCTGCTCTGATAACAAATTCATCCTCGAAAAAGGCCTTGAGTGAAAAGGTTTTGTTTGGGCTGAGGAGGAGTAACTGCAGTCAAGGGTAAAAAGAAAATTAGCCATCTCGGGGGAAACAAGAGGAAACTCTCAGGGAATTAATTGGACACTTGAGTTTAAGAACATTTACCTGACAACTCCTAGGTCAGCATGAAACCTTAATTCGCCCCTGTCCATCAGCTTTGAGTCCTTAACGCTAGAAAAAATCCATTTAAAGCCAATCTAGCAGCAAAGTTCCAGCTTTATTAGACTCCTAGATGCTGGAAAATGTACTTTTAAATTTAAAGTGCCTTCTACTGCTCTTAAAAGCCAAACTCACAACACACATTGGACTCAAAAGTTTCTAAAAACACAGTGGGTTTTTCTGTCGTTTTACTCAGCATGAGCTGACCTGCCACCCATTAACAGCCTCCCCAGACACTTTTATTCCCTCACCATTACTCATCAGGTCTCACTGGTAAAAAACCAGTGAACACTTCCTCTTTTTTTTCTTCAGCCAGAGACAAAACGTAGTAGTCGGCCAAGCTGGACAGATTAAAAGGCAGCTGAGGCTGACGGGGTGAATCCAGAGGGAGGGAAGATCTAACAGGTCCTGATGGATCTGCTAAAGCTGAAGAGCGAAGGAGGAGAGGTCGATATCATGAGAAAATGACGGGGTAGGGAGAGAGGATGACGGGAGGAGAAGTAAATTGAGAGACTGGGAGGAGACATTGGGAGAGGAAAGCAATGGGAAAAAGTTGAGGGAGGAGAAAAAAAACTCATAATCTGAGGTATTAAAACTGTAGATAAAAAGGGAGGGGAGCAAATATGAGATCAGAGAAAGCAAAGCAAATGGGAATAATTAGAGGTAAGAATGAGTAAAAAAGGATGGGAGGAAATTTGTATACAGGGTGAAGAATGGAGGAGGAGAGATGAGCAAAAAACTTGTAGGTAAAGAGGAGGACAAGAAACTTTTAGCGCAAAAGATTTTTCAAAAACCTTCAAAACAAATGAAAAACTACCAAGGAAAACAAAAAGAAGGGGGGCATGAAAAGGAAGAAGAATAAAATCAAAATAAGCCACTCCTCCTCAGGCGTGAACGCCAACCGAAAAAACAAAGCCCTTCAAAATAAAAGCCTCGCGCCCTCCTCCTCACCGTGCTTGTTGATGAGCAGGGCCAGGTACTCTCGGTGGTAGGAGCCGATGTAGAGCAGCAGCGCTGGACTCTGGTTGGTCCTGAAGCCCAGGGAGACGTTCTCCCCCCTCAGCGTCACATCGGAGTAGATGGAGGACGGCAGAGCGCTGCTGTTCCTGATGAACTCGTATGGCTCCTTGAAGGTGTAGTTGACAGATGTGCCCGACTTAAAGATGGCTGACACCTCTGGAGGAAAAGAGAAAAAAGACTTTTTTTCCCCACAGATATGTTTAATTTTTGCCGATGAACAGTATAAAACATGTAGTTAACAGTTAAATTTCAGGATAACATGTCAGTCTTCCTAAAAATGACCAAATCAAAAGTGTTAATACAGATTTTGATGATTAATGGCATTCAAACATTTTCCAAACATCCCAATTATCCTGTACATTTTCAGGCTGAAATTATAGTTTCAACTGCAAATCTCAGTCAAATATCATGTGGCCCAGTGTTCTTTGTGAGGTGGGTTGAAAAGGGGAAAACAACCAAAAAAATCCATTTAAATACAAGAAAGAATTGTATTTGTTGATTTATTTAACAGTGCCCATGTACATTTGATTTAGCCATCATTTCATCTATACTTCCTGGACAGTCATAACATACTCACCTGGATGGTCTCTTTCCAATAATCTTATGATCCCTTTTTCTTCCATTAATCATGTAATCACTTAGCTAATAATATTTCAAAATTAATGACTGCGATACCAATCAACAGACAGAGCCCAAAGTAATGGATTTTGTCCAAGAATTAGTTCCAGGAACCGAGGAAGACTCTCAAAAATGAGAAGCACTTTTTAATGGCTTTACCAATTCTTTGATTATCAAAACTGTCACAGATTAATCTCCTGTTATTTGGCTAATTGCTGAAGCATTATTCAGGATTAGAGAATTTGGCATTCTGGGTTTTTACCCTGCTTTATTTTTCCCACAGGTTGCAGAGATGACTTAGGCTCATTATGAAATCGAAGACAAAGTAAAAACTGTATCAGCATGACATGATAGACAAGTAGGCACAGTATCAGTCTTTAGTGGGAGGAGGGTTAAGAGTGTCATTTTAAAAAAGTAGAGACTGCTGAACTCACTTAAGTTATTGAACTCATGGAAGGACTAAAGGTCAATGTGATGACGCATTGATACAGAGTTAGCATCAAACAAATGATTAAAATAGACACCAACACATTACACAGACACTTGTTGCGGATAGAAGCTGAGTACTTGATGAGTGTTGAGTGTGGTAAAAGCAGTAAAAGGTTCTTTGAAATAATATAAATCCTTGAACTTTAGACAACACCAGATAAACACACACGCATGGATTTTGCCATTACTCACAGTTTCTATTTATATTCCCATATGAGCTTAAAAATTTCATCCGATTATGCTTGTGTCTTCTAAAGGAGTTATTAGGAGTCTGAGATGTTCCTGCGTCGACTCTTTTGTTCTCCGCTTAAAGGAACTTAAAGCTGGCAAGATACATGAACTAGCTAAAGTAAATGTAAAGCGGAGCTGAGGGGCCGGAGACAGGGAATTATACACGGAGCATGATGTAAAGTAGTTAGACAGGTTTCATAGAGAGAGAGGTAAAGGCAGGTGCTACCACTGAGGGGTACTCCACCCCTAAATCAACCTTTTTGGATTTAGGGGTGGATACTCCATCCTTAAATTTTGAAACTTCCACTAAACAATATTAGTGGAATATTGACTTGAAACTGCCACTGATCAATATTTCTATATTAACGATAAATAAATGACAATCATGGAAAAATCTGCAGGGAATTTTTACGCACTGGAGGTTTATGTAGCTTTTTAGCCCCTTTTAGATTATTGTTCAAATAATGAACAATAATCTAATGAAAACCTTAATAGTGGTAATGTGGTAATAGTGGTAATAGTGGTAATAGTGGTAATGAACACCTTAATAGTGCTGGTTCAGCCACCTCACTCTAATTAAGCTCTGATAAATCCCACTGTACACTTCCTGCCAATCACCAAACAAAGAGAAAGTGGATCTGGAATTGCCAGATATTTCTCTTAGGGGTTGGTGGAGCCCCAAACAGAGAAGAAAACCAGAGTTATTATTGAACTTACAACCATCAGGTGGAAAAAAAACATGACTTCTAGTGAATGATAATCTTTCCTTGTTTTTGGATGGTTTAAATATGGAACTGTTTGCTGAAGCATTAGTCATAAAGGGTTTAACTAGTTTTTTGTGGAGTTTTTTTTACCCAGAAGCACCAAAACACAAGTAAATAATTACAAAGTTGTTTCAAGGTTTTCTACCATCACAGTTCTACTAATGTGTGTATTTTTATGTGTGTACCTGTATGGCAGAAGACCCCGGCGTAGGCCGACTGGCCACAGTCACAGTGGAAGCCGTTGGCCCTCTCCACACAGCGGCCCTGGTTCTGGCAGAGCGAGCCGTAGCTGCTGCAGTGACCCGGGCAGCCGGGCCGGACCCCGGGCGTGATCCTGGCCCGCTCCTCCAGGTCCAGGGTGACGCCGTTCAGCTGCAGGGAGCGAATGCAGCCCCGGAAGCCCTTCTGCCTGGACGCCGTGCCCCCTGGCAACATAAAAAAAACGTTCCAAGGCTTTAGGATTACATTGAAACTATAGACATTCATCTTATGGACCCTGTAAAAACTTTATTTCCACGTAGACGAAATAATCTTATATTTAGATTCAAAATCTACTCTGACTTGTTTTGAATTTGAATTGTATTATTTAGGGCTGACTATAAAAGGGTGTTTGACTTAATTCAAGTAAATTTCACCTGCCCTTTCCTGATTAGCTTTTTTTATTTATTTGGGTTTATATTTAGCTAAATACAAGCGAAATACTGTCAAATTTCGCTGACAACATTGCTTCTGATTATTTTAGTTTATTTCCAATTCAATACAATATAAACCCACAGGCTCCAAGGACAAAATGCAGCCAACACTGATGGTCATTATTTTTGGAGATATTTGACCTGGTTTTGATGGGTTGATGGTACAAAGCCCATTGAGAAGCTGTTGAGATATTTCACTAGATGAGTAAAAAACTTTGGCCAGCTGGTGGCTCAACAGGAAAAGTCAAGGAATCATTTAAGCCACTGAGATACATCCTCTGGGGATCATGAATGTCACTGCCAGATCTCGAGGCAATCCATCCCATAGCTGTGGGAACATTTCACTCAAAACCAAAAAGGGTCAACCTCATAGTGGCCCTAGAGGAAAAACCAGGGGATCTCCAATGTCATTCAGAGACATCCTCTGGGGACCATGGCCTGCCTTCTGTCCCTGTTCCAAGCCTTTCCTCACATTTTGTGCCTTTAAAAACTGTATGTTTTTTTCTCTCTGGTTTTTTTTTTTCATTTCTTCTTCTTCTTCTGTCATCTACAGAAGATCCACATGTCGCCTCCGTTCCCCAGGAAGCTCCAATCTGTCAACGCTCTTCAAATGAAACGACACCAAGATGAAACAGCGATGAGTCAACAAGCTGTATGTGAAAAAAAAAAATGGCTTTGAGGACATAACTTACAACAGCTGTCTGTCAGCGTGTCCAACAGGACCCACTGCATACACCAACTTCAGTATTCTTCAGTACTTGAGCTCAAAGTCTGTGGTCAACATCATACATTCTCTCTGAGATGTAACACGGTCACCTATTGTTCGCTTTGTTCGCACATGACAACCTCCCGGTCCTGCAGAGATCACAGACTGAAACTCATTGTGCTCAGAGAGAAAAAACATTCGGCAGCTTTTTGCTCTCAGAGTTTGAAGCTGAAATTTCTTTTGTACGGCAGCAGCAGCTTTTCACACCAATAAATCACCAAGCTCAGTCAGGCTCTCCTCTAGGCCTCAATCTCTCTGCTCTGATTTTGACTCATGAATTATTGAACCAGATAAGCAACACAGGAAATGAAACTTGCCTCAATGTTTCCTCTGACACAACACAATGAGGAGTAATTTTCATCCTTATTAAGTCTACTGGAACCCATTGTTCAACAGTTAGGTGTTAAGACTGAGGAAACTATGAATGGCTATAATTCAGAAATGACAAGCTGTCCAACTCAGAATTATTAATCTTCGTCCGCACAGTGATTCAGTTTATTAGGATATGAAAACACCGTTCTTTGATCCTAAATGTTTCAAAACAGACATAGCCGAATGCTGTGAATCCCCGTAGAACACTAGAAACATCCCCCTCAGTAAATGACACTTAAGGACAATGATACGCATGTAAACACATTCACTACCCCTTGCACATGTGAAGCTTCATACAGAAATTGTCTCAAGGTTTTGTACAATCCTTGAAAATTCTGCTTTGTGTACTTAAGATAAACAGGTCACACATTTGACCCCTAACTTTGGGATGGTGTATTTCAGTGTTCACCTAGCTAAAGACAAAGCAGAAATATATTGACCTCAAATAAGTGTTGTCTCACAGCTCAATTAGTAATTGAATGGGACTCCTTCTGAAAACCCCTGGATTTACAAAATAAATCTTCGCAGTTCAAAACTTAGCTCAACTAGAAACTGTTCTTCGGTATAGAGAATGTGAGAGCAGGTATTGTAGCAGATACCAGAGAAAGATCCCTGAGGAACACCTCCTCTGATCAAAGCAACAAAACAGAAGCAGGAAAAGGTTATTAGAGAACAAGCCCTTTCGAACAGGGAAGCTATCAGAGCAGTGGGAGTTTAACCACACGCCCTGTTGTAAAACCTCAGCTCCAACAAGGATTACAGTCTCTCCCCATCAAATGGAGACACTGCTTACAGGAAACACTTAAAATAGCTTAATGAGAGATTTAGGATGTGGAGATCAAAGAAACATCAAAGAAGCTGAATGCAAATAAACCCCACTTCTGACCAAAGGAGCCGAACTGTCAGTGGGACCTTCAGGAGAGTTTCAGCTTCGTATCAAGTCGTCACTTCATCAAGTCTAACAAGAAGATTCCAGTCTCTCTACATGAGATCTGCATATCGTGCACTAATGCGCATGTGGGACCACGTGGGAGTGAACAGAAAACAATTAGTGCAACAGAGATCAAAGTGATCATCAGGCTGATGCATGTGCAGGTCTCGGCATCAAGCTTGGAAAGCAAACATAAAGACTCAGGAGCTGCGTGGGTTCACCCACACAACTGATGCTACAGCCTCAGCGCTGGGACGATATTTTCTGATAAATGCAGATGAAACACTATGGGACGGTCTGATTTGTTCGGCACAAGCACGAAGGGTATGTACAGGGTGGTTTACTAGTGCTGCACGTTAGAAAAGTGAAGAAAAACACATCAGTGCATCAACACAGCGATTCCATTTAACCTGGAGCTATTTAGATTCAATGTCTGTTCCACTGTGATATGTGACATTTGTGATGCTGAAAGCAAAGAATACCTTAAGACAGGAGTTGTTTTTTTTTTAACTGAACTGTATTTTTAGAGACGCCTTCTTGGGTTACTGCTTAAATCACATATTACAGTTTCATCGGACACCAATACCGCTGCATTTCGATGGGATACATGAAGCAAAGCTCGAAGGAATCTTTGAAATCCTCGTCCGAGTACTTCATCCACACGGGAGACAGAGAGGAATAAACCCTGTGTATGAGCTCATCAGTTGGTAGACAGCGATGCAGCACAAATAAGGCTTAACTGGCCAATCAAGGCAAAACAATGGGTTACACAACTTCAGAAAAGACATAATTTCTGCATTCATCGTGTGCTCGCTCAAAGTTGCTGCATTTGGATTTTTTTTTTTTTAACCCTGACAATACAAACACCAATAAAGGAATTGCAAAATGAACAATGCGGTGGATTATAAATCCATGCAAAGCGGTAACACGGTTTATTAATCAAAACAATGAAACTCACTGTCTCATAAACTGAGGCAGGATTATCACACATAAATACAGTGTACATTGATATATGGCTTACGAATTTATACAAACCAGCACGGCAGCTTATGATTTTAACAATGGAACAGTTTGCCCTTACAAATCAAGTGTTGTGAATACAACGCATGCGGTAAGATGGTTTGTTGATGTAAACACTCAACTCAATATTTTTGTCCTACATGCAGTCTGCAGGGAGTGGATTGTGTGCTCATGAATAGACTGCACATAGTTCACAGTAATCCTGCAACGGTCACACAGAGAAAAGCCCCAAACATAGACGTGAAAACATCTGCTCAAGCACGTTGCCAGTTTTACAAGCAAAAATCCCCCTCTCTACAAGTCATGAGGAATATTACACAACCTGTGAGAACAGTTAAATAATTTCTTCTGTGGCTCTGGAGGGAGTTTTGTCAAGTTTGGGAAAATTAAATGTGCGAACTCATGCATGCACCTTGGATAAAAAAACCCAAAAACTACATATTTTTAAGTCAAAGCTTATATTATAAACTGGGGGAATGGAGTTTGAACAACATCAGGATGAGACTAATGAATATGAATATATCATCATTGCTTTTGGAGCTAGACTCATATTAAGGACAAGACATAAGTATATCTATAAATTTTGACCATGGCTGTGTTAATATTCATCATGGATTCCTCAACTCATCCACTGCAGCTGCCCCCTTCCATCCCAGACTCCCTCCCCCAAACATCCGTGACCGCTCCAAATCTTGCTATATTCAAAAAAGTCTCTGGAAAAAGTTGCACTTTTAATCTGCTTTTAATATTTCAGTTTTTGCTGCAGTGCAGTTCTGCACTTGTATTCTGTTTGTTTACTAATTTTTGCATTCTGTTTTTATTGTTACCTAAATTGTCATGTGAAATGTCTTCAGTACAGTATCTACATAGGCACTACATGAGGAAATTATTATTAAGAAGGGAGGTGCAGTGCTCAGTTAATGGTATTTCTGTTTAGGAAGAAGTTCAATTCAACTACATTTTAAAGGATATGTTTGATATTTTTGTCCAGTGTTTTTGTCTAAAAGTTGTACTTAGGAGTTACTTAGCAAATGAAGATGTTACTGTGGTTGGGTTAAAGTAGCTGTAGATTATATTTACAGACAGTATGTGAAGCAATTACACTTAGAACCCCTGGAAAGTATATCTTTATTACCTTAAATATTTATGACTAAAAAGTTAAAGTTCAGAAAGTTTCACTCAAAAACTCAACTGAACTGATTCACTGAGACTGTGTGGGGGCTGGTTTGACGGACAACATATGCAAACAGCCACACAAGGAAAGATCTGTGGTGGTTTTTTCAGCACTGGTTTGTTTAAAGATAAACAATATTCTTAAATATGTATGGGAGGCCTTATTTGCAATTAAATTAAAATTTGGTCTATTCAAGCAAAACCAGGTTTGTTGGTGCTTCTTAATTACTCTCACAGTGTGACAGTGCCTTGTTTCCAGAATCAGCTGATGCTCAGCAGGTACATTCAGGGTTTTGTGTCTCACTCAAGGACACTACAACAAAACACAGTGCTGCTGAGGAATGAATTAGCTGTTATAGGGATCAAACCCGGGACTGTGTTATGGTTTTTCACCATAAACCTGAATCTCAGTGCTGCAAGAGCCGCTTGCGCTTCTTAAATCAGGTCAGATCATTTTACCACAAACATCCAAAACCAGTCCGGGAGTGAATATCAACACATTTCCATTCCAATATATAAAAATCCATTAGGCTTATTCCACCTTGCCATGCTGATAATTCGGGGGTAAACGTATACGGGTTTAAACTGACAGCAGCGACCTGCTGCCTATTTGGTGCGGATTATCGGATAAACATATTCAGCCAATCAATATTCACCTCGGTTCCCCCGGCTTCGTCCGATCTCATCACTGCTTGTTGGTTTGTTTTCTCCCACCGTGTGTTTTCTGATATGCAGTGACATACATAATATTTACAGAATGATAAATCCTGATAATAACTGATGGATTTTCATTATTTTTTCCACACAAAGATTCAGAGGTTAACAGGGACTTAGAATTGTAGAACTGAACCGATGGAGCTGAGATAAACAGGGGTGCAGTATTGACGAAGTTGGGTGGTGGATGAATATTCTCAGTGTGCAATGTGTTGATTACACAACTGCTAATGAAAAATTTACAGGTTCAGATTCATACAGATTATTTAAAGACCCAGGCTGCAAGAAAACACATCACACGCCACACTACATATGACTCCCTCCCTGCTGCATGTTTACTTTATTGAATGTGATTATTGCTCGGTGATCAGAAAACGGTCGACTCTGCGCTTTTATGTCCAGCAGTGCAGAGCAGCTGGTGGCATTTGGCCAAAAGCAGTTCAGCACTTTGTGAAAGAATATTTATCTGTCTTCTCCACAATGTAGGATCGTTAGAGGACGTCAGACTCTGCTCGGCTCGGATCTCGGTCCATCAGGAGTTTATTTTAAAAGGCGAAATGTGCAGACTCGGCGCCTTTCGCGTCCAATTCTGCTCAAAAGACAACAGGATTTAGCCAAAAGGAGATTAGCATTTGCGAAGAAAAGAAGGAATATTTTTTGCCCTTTTTGGAGGATTTAATTCGATCGTGACAGGGATACGCACAACTATTAAGGACAACTACTGATCCCTCAACCTTACTTTTTCACTCAGATTTGACCGTACAGGGAGAAGAACAGTGTAAGTGTAGCTGTACAGAAATGGGTCAAATTTATCACCTTTCAGAGGCAGGTGTGAAACAGAAGCAGCAGTGGGATCTTCTCTCCACTGTAAATCCAAACAGCTGCACCTGCACAAGTAATAAACTACGATAAAAAATATTCTTGTCTCAGTTAATCTCTCCACCTGAACTTTCCATTTAGGAGTGTAACTACGGAGTAAAACCAAGGAGAGCTGAAACAGTAGTTTTTTTTATAATTAATTTGTTATTAATTTGTTAAATTGTTACAGTAAATTATGTAAAAAGGTCCATAACTGTCATATAAACGCTGTGAAAACTCACATCTAAATTCCCTGCATTTTTTGTGTTTTTTTTTTATTTTTTACTAGACAGCAGAGTCTATTGAATATTATACGGTTTTGTCATGTTATCGTGTTAACATCTTTCTAACAAATTTATATACACAGTAAAATATTTTGTATGTCTTTTTTTTTTTTTTTTTAATTCATTTAGCTTTTTAAAAAAGTATTTCAGTCATTCACAACATACCCGGCCGTATTATAAGTGATTATCGTATGTAATTTTTTCTAACTGGGACATTAACAAGCACTAAGCTGTGTTCTTGTGCACCATATATCTTGTTCTTTGTCATGTTGGCCATTTGCATGATGGAGGATTGAAATTTTTCCTTTGTTCTGTCCAGTAAAGTTCTGTGAGCTTTAATCCCATTCATAGATACCCTTCAGTTTTTTCTGTAAAACTCACTCATAAAAGCGACGACTTTCAGAGCTCCACAAAACATGAAACATGCTGCCAAGTGGTTTTCAGCTTAACAAAACTCCATTGTCTAAATGGAGCGCCGGTGCCTGAAAGGCTGGTTCATCAGTCACAAACACAGAAATCATGAAGGCATTTGCCAGACAATGGCAAAGTGCAGCTGGAAAGAGGAACATCTGTCACGTCTGGACACTTACCAACACTGACAGAACAACATGCAACAGTATGTCTGCTGAGGAAACCCCCCCCCAAAAAACGGTTCTACACAATTCTACACTCCTGGCAACAAAAATGGCAAATTGTGAACTTGTGAACAAAGATTTTCATGTTATATTCTTCTGTTTTCCGCCTCTCTGAGGTCAAACAGACAAAAATAATTGTAGAAAATATCCTCCTAGGTACAGATGGCTAATTTAGCTCCTACACAGATGAACTATTCTATACCTCTATCAAAGGAACCACAAACAGCTCTAAACAGTACAATGATTCATACAGTGGAGTCTAATGTGAACTAAAGTGGGAGGCAGAGAGTTGTACTGAGAAAACAGATCGGACCAGAAGGTTAAAGTTCTGCAATCAAGCTGCAGAGACAAAAACAAGGAGCTGCTGGTTTCCTGGAGAACAAAGAGATCACTGTGTGAAAAGATATACTTTATACAGTAAATACCCCAGAGTAGTGTGTGTGGGATATAGAGAGATATATAGAGATATAGAGATAGAACAGACAAAAAAGCCGTCATAGCCACCAACAACGCCACTAATGAGGGAAATCTTCCCTGTTCATGTGTATTTCCTCCTCACCTATGAACAGCTGGCTGTTGAGCTGCAGGTGGAAGTGCCCGTCGGCGGGCGCCTCCTGCGTGGCGGTGGGGAGCTCGTCCAGTCGGAGCGACGCCTCCTTCACGTTGCGCTCGGCTCGGACCCGGTGCCACCGGTCGTCGTTCAGCGGGACGCCGGACTCCACGCGGACCTCCAGCGGGCCGTTACCCACGTCGAAGGAGAACAGCACCTGGGTCGAGGCTGATCGGGGAAAAAAGACGAGACGCTGAAGGTAGAGTCAGAGGAGAAGGTTGTGTTTTTTGGAAACGGTCAATGGGGGGAAACAAATACGGCCCCAAGTGA
Organism: Istiophorus platypterus; assembly: GCA_016859345.1. Classification (NCBI taxonomy): domain Eukaryota; kingdom Metazoa; phylum Chordata; class Actinopteri; order Istiophoriformes; family Istiophoridae; genus Istiophorus; species Istiophorus platypterus. The sequence goes on along the minus strand of CM029113.1, from coordinate 20,725,399 downwards.
GAACAAAGATTTTACCCTAATCGGCAAAATAAACAACTCTTTTGAAGAAGAAAGGTTTGGTTTTATGAAGTCAACTAGAGACTCAGATTCATACACAGCTAGAAGCAGAATTATACGGATTATTTCCCGATAACAGCATTTAATTATTCAGTATAACTGACCTCCAGCTTTACAGAGGTTTTTTCTTTTTAGCTGAGGTGAATCCACTGATTGCTGCTCTTCCACGTGTTTTTCCAAGTCTTGCTGTTATGAAAGCTGCTGTGACTATGCCCTTAAAAATAAATATATTTGGGATAGTGTGGATCAAAAAATGCCTCAGCAGCTCTGTTTCACCTCTGCTCCATTAACTTGCCCAAATTTGGACCTTCTGGCTTCCTTAAGTTACCTCCAGATCTACTGCACCAGTTAGTCCAGCATCAGATTTAGTTTTCAGACTGAACAGACTACAGCCTGCTTTAGTCAGCTGTATTTGGCTGGCTTTAATCTTGGTAAATGTAATTTCACGGTCATGTTGATACATATCAGCAGTATATTTGGTAGAAAATCAACGGAGAAACTGTTTATGGATAAAATAACCAGCTGGGAACGAGTTTGGCTAATAATTGACAAAAACAAGATCCAGTGCATGAATTGTTAAACTCAGTGATTAACATAATCGCCGAAAAATGGTATAACACATAAATGCTCTGCTAAGAAAATCCCTCCTATGCTCACTGCAACCAAAACAGAGGATCTTAGAGAATATCTGTGTTTCCAAAACAAACCCCTCATCCTTCATGTTTTGGACGGAGGAGATATATTACTCTGGGAGCACAGAACAAGATGAAACAACATCACGGCTTCCCACAGTGACTTCATTTAGAAATGATGTTCAGGAGAGGAGGAAAGAGGAGGAGGGAGGAGGACGGAGGAGGACGGAGGAGGACAGAGGAGGAGGGAGGCTGCAGTGGAAGCAGTGTCCTTTGCATTAGATTCTATGTGTTTCCGTTCAAATCTCATCTATAAGAAACAGAAGATGCAGCACAAAAACAACAAACAGCACATAACATATTCAAGGCATCTATACTGGACTCCCTAAACCCCACAGCGTTTCTGCTCATAAACGGGCATCTCGACACTGCAGCATTACTGTCATAACCATAAGCATAGTGAGGAACACCCTCGTGGATATTCATACCCTATTTTAAATGACACGGCAGCAAAGGGGGCTGTAAATGCACAACACCGACCTGGTCACAGCGTTATGGTTTTCATAAAGTAAAATAAAAGCCTCTTGGTTATTGCTTTCATATTCTAAGGGATGAACAATTCGGGTGGTGGCTAGAAAGCTAAGTACAAGACAGAGAGGTGAAAATATTGTACAAACATCAGAGACATGAAGTGGAGGAAAGTGGATATTCGTGCTCTAAAAACCATTTTGAAGCAAAACAAACTTCCCATCGGTGCAGGTTGTCAGATTTACTTTGGTTTTGCAGCATGTGACTCCCCCTAAAACCACACATTTATTTTTCTGCTTGGGTTAAACACACAACCCATCATGTTAATGCATTTGCTTCAGATGTTGATCGACAAATTTTCAAGTCAAACTAGCAGTTATCTCATTTCTACACTGTATTTATGCTAAAATGGTCTGAGCACCGACATGAGATTGATATTAATCTTCTCATCTTACTCGAGGAAATAAAACAAATGATGAATTAGTCCTTTATAGATTTGAAGTGTGCAAATAGCACCATATTCTCAAATTAAGGTAACTATAATGCTTAAGTTGCCTTGTAACTCTACAATTAACCATTGTTATATTTTGCATATACTGTATAAGCAAAAATATGTGGACACTTACTTCTGGGGCTATCTTTTATGGTCAGGCTGGGCTCCAGGCCCAATAAAGAAAAATCTTAAGGGCCTTTAAAGTCTATATTCTCAACCAACCTCTTCTTCTGACTGAATCCTGCATTCACACAAACTATTTCCAGCCAAAGTTTTACCAGCTTTGATTTATTTCACATTAAAAGATTTATGTATTTTATTTATTTTTTTAATTTCCCTCTGTGCTTTTCCCAATGGTTTGTAGCAGGCATGGCCCAGTTGGAATAGAGCAATGTCGTCTATATTTTTGCTTTTGAATCAAAATGTGATTTTTTAAGGTTTTTTGCTGGTGTGCCAGCACTGTCAAAACAGTTCAATCAAACTGCACCTACATACTTCTGAGGAAAGAGATTTGCTAAGTTTTTGAGCCTCAAACTCTTATTAGTTAAATGCTTCATTTAAATTTCAGGGGCTTTGATGCTACAGTATATGAAGATATTTTAGACGAAAATGTTTGTGTTTTTGTGTTTGGTATTTTTTTTCTATTTCTATTTCAAAATCACACCCTCCCCCCCAAAAAAAACAAAACCAAAAACAAACAAACAAACAAAAAAAGACCCTGGTATGGGAGAACCTGACTGGTCCGCACAGAACACTGACCTCAACCCCGACCAGCTGCCTTCGGGATAAAGTTGATTGCCGACTGTGGGCCAGACCTTATCAACCGACATCAGGGGCCATAATCACTAATACTTTTTGCGGGAGAAAAATCCCTGCAGCCAGGTTCCAAAACTTTGTGGAAAGGCCAGAGGAGTGAGGGTTGTTGAACAACTACATATTGGGTGTAATGTTCAGGTCACAGGTGATTAAGGTCCAGGAAGAGACTGTGCAGTTAATCCTTATGTGACAGCTCAGGTGGGGATTGAAAGGTCATGACAGCTGAGTTAAACCAAGCTGAAATAAAAAGAAAAATGCTCTCCCTCCAGGATAGTTTGATACAGATTAAGTCTGAAACCTCTTGACTTTCGCACTGAACCAGATTAAGACTTTGACTTCCAGGTTTCACCGACACGCATCTCTAATCTGGATTACATCTTCACCCTTGGGCTCCCACTCACAGCTCAGCTCGATGCGGATGAAGTCCTTGATGCCCAGGTTTTCCAGGAACACGCCGGAGGGGGCCGTGGTTTTGAACAGGAAGGAGATGTCGGCGCTCAGCTCGCCGTGGAAAGTGGGGAAGTGGAGGTAAGACGTCTCCTTGTCGAAAAACGCGGCATTCCAGAAGTTCTCTGAAAAACAAACAAAGAAATGAAAAAGAACCACAGTGAAAACTCACAGTCAAGAACTTTAAAAGGGGAATCACGAGGGAAACAAAGGAGCCGCCGTGTTCAGCTAATGAGCTGACACAGGGGTATGATTTCTGTTTTGTATTCTTGTTTGATTAATCATGCTAAACATTTATTTATCTATCTACTTGGTTAGATATAAATGACTGTAACTACAATTAATTGAAAGGAGAAAAGGGAGCATTGCTGCTATGATTTACCTTGTAATGCATTTAATGAGAAGCAAGTATTTGCGTATGACAACTTGAAAGGAAATATACTTTATCAACAGTTTTGCGAATGATAATAAGCTTCTAGATGTGGAGGTACATTACATAGAAGGATTCATTTATCACATAACTGGCAGGTGGAATAAAATATTAAAGACATAACCCTTCATTTCCTCATAAACAACAGGCCTGGGGTGCAATTAATCCCTCAGATATAAAGAGTTATTATTACTGATTTGCTGTTTGATAAAAATGGATAGCTGACTGGTTGATTTGATTATATTTACCTTTCAAAATAAAAACGTTAATTTGAGTCGTTACGTCAGTTGGACAAAACAGAAACAGAAGAAGAAGAAGAAGAGGAAAGAGAAGAGAGTATTTTTGGTAATAAAAAGATCTTTGTCATCTCACCATTACGTGTAACCAGGCAACTGGAGCTGGACTTACTGTCTCCATGACAACGAAGCGGTCCCACCCTGTAGGCGGCCTCCGACCCCGGCTGCTGGATGTCACCCAGTACCAGAGACCTGACTGGGAGGCTCTCCTTGTGGGTGAGCAGGCCTGAGTCTTCAGCCCTGCAGGAGGAGGAGGAGGAGGAGGAGGAGGAGGAAGAGGATGAACAGAGAGAGAGGGGAAGAGGTTATAAGGAAGATGAAGAGGGAGGAAGTGAAAGAAGGAAAGAGAAGGTGGAGGAAAAGGAGAAAGGAATGAATGAAGGAAGGCAAGGAAATAAAGTGAAGAGAAGGAAGGAGGAAGAGGACAAGGAGATGAGAAAGTATTAGTATAAACAACAAACTAAAAAGTTTTACTGGATTGACAACTGACATAAAATCTTAGAATTAGGTCGATCTGTCAGGCTGATGCAACCTGTGCATCCTCCCCATCAATTTATCAGGAGGATGTCAATTAAGATCGTATCAGTGACCATCCTGACACCCGACATCTTGGTCAATTTCTGTGGTGGCCATTTCCGAAAATGTCCCCCACACAAGACGGCTGAGTGAGCAGCATCGTCCAGCTTCGCCCACCCCTGGTCTTCATATCAATCCTGCTGTCAGGTGGGAATTTCTCCGAGACGGGAAGTGAGTGGCGCTTTCCCACGGCAGCGTGAGAACCCGGTGACAGGTCAGTAAAATCAGTGTTTGGACCCAGAGATGATGATGATGAGGAGGAGGAGGAGGAGAAGGAGGAGGAGGAGGGAACTGAGGCGAGTCACCCTCAGTTTTTATTGTACTCTTTAATTCCTTTCTTGCTATTGCAATTTCATCTAATTTTATTTATTGCATTCATCTATACATGTTACTTGAGTTTAACTGTAATACCCCCTGATAAGACCGACTGCCCCAAAGTATCATTATAGGCATTAGAGTTTAATATTTCTTCTTTATATGCACTGCAGCAAAATCTAAAAAAACAAAACAAACAAACTCTAGAAAGCAGAGCATAAAGGAGAGGACATTCCTCTGCTGATGCAATGATTAGCTGAGGGGAACCTCATCAGTGAAATCACCTGCTGAGGTGATAAAGGCCCAGCCCTGCTCTAAATAATGCGGCTCAATACAGCAAAACCACTGATTAAACCCAGAAAATTAACATAGATTAGAAGTGGCATGGTAATAGGCAATAAATTTCACAAATGTAGGATTGATTGCAGGAATGTTGTGCTGGATTGAACTATAAGGTAAAGGGTGTATATTCCCTCAGTGTAAGCGAATGACTCCTGACCATCCTGGATAAAGATTTAAGGAGGAACAAACTACTCGTAAATGCTCGGGTGTTCATAAAGTTCAGTACCATTCCGTGCGGCCGGCGTCACAGTTGCAGTAGTGCTGCGGGTCCACGCAGTCGCCCTGAAGGCCGCAGGCGCACTGCTGGCTTCCCGGGTGAGCTCCGCCCCAGTAGGCCTGGACGCGACCGGAGCCGGAACCGCCGAGCCACCAGCTGAGCGGAGAGCCCTCTGGAACGCACGGACACACACACACACACACACACACACACACACACAGATGAACAAACACACTCCTCACTTTCCCATGTTTAAGCTGTGGAAACCTCTTGTTCTGTCTGCTTGAACTTGCAACAACACTGACTACAGCATATCATTGTTATACAATTTCTTCTGTCATGAGACATCTAATTATTTCCTTCAGAGCTGAGCCAAAAAAAAAAAAAAAAAACCTGAGCTGTACGTGGGTCAAAAAGTCAGCTAAATTAATTTTAATTTGACCACACCACCAGCTATTTCTAGATAATCAAATGTCAAGCTCCTCCAGGCAATATGGAAGAGAAGTTTATAACTGCCTTAAAAGTTTCCCAATTCTCTGCATCTTTTTTTCTCGAATATTTGAGCCTCAAAAGTAGTGACGGGGTAATGGCTTCATTGATTGTTGCTGTTGTACTTTTTAGGTTGTTTAATTTGTGTCTTTTTTTCAAGAAGCCCACAGTGTCTGTCTACGCTGTATACGATATGAAGTTATAAAAAAAAAAAAAAAAAAAAAGGAAAACAAAAGCTTAAAAAAATTTATCTGAGAAATATAGATCATTTGTAGTGGTCCATACTTTTGAAACTGCTACTCACAAATCTGCACAGAACTGCAGCCTCTTGCTCTTTTGTAAAACAACTACGATGCTCAGGGTAAATAAAAGCTATAACACAGATCTCTTTGGAGCCACTGTTTGCCATATTACGTCCCGAGATAAATTGCGTTGCAAGAAAATAGCCGGGCACTGTACGGATCCCTCAGCCTCCTGAGATGAGTCCAGTGTTTGAAGCAGAGGGATGTTTTCCAGCTCTGGCCCCTGACAATGAATATATTATTCTGGATGGGAGGTGATGATGGTATATGGTGAAAAATTGATTTCCCATCCTGAGACCGGTGCAGGTGGAGGGGGTGGAGGGGAAGGTGCCTGGAAAGGTCTCCGTTGAGTCAGCGCTTCTTCATTTTCCCCGCAGAGCAGCGCGGAGTTTATAACGGAACTTCTATTTCCCTACCCATTCTTCCTTTTCCACCACTTTCACCATTTCCATCCATCATTTTATTACCCGGCCCTAAAAAGGTTGTTTCAGCACTCACATTTCTCTCTTACATAATCTTCGCAGAACCACAGGAGATGGAAACTTTGAAGGAATATCCTCACAATGAATAGTTGTATGGTCGTCTGTTGGGCAGCTGGCAATCAAAGGAACGATTGGTACACGGCTCAAGATGTTTATTTGGTTATCTAAGTTGTGGCTGACTACTAACTTTATCCATGCTAGTTCTATAGCTCCATGGATGACAATGTAAGTCAGTGCGTCAACTTAACAACTATTGGATGTACTGCCGTGGTATTTGGTCCAAGGGGCCCGTTGATGATTGCTGATGTATTTATTGGCCTGTCACCATTTCTCCAGTTCCACCAGCATTTCTTTACCTTTTCCTGTGAAATATTTCAACAGCTCCTACATCAGAGGAATCAGCAGCAAATTTCTGTACAGAGGATGTATTCCACTGACTTTTCCTCTAGCACCACCCTGAGGTTTGACATTTGTGGCTTTGAGTGGAACTATCGGACATATTTCCATGACATTTGGTACAAAAATTCACGTGCCCTTCAGAGATTACTTTCAATAACTTCAGTGATGCTCTCACTTTTCCTTCTAGTGCCACCATCAGTTAAAATCTTTAACTTATCTAGTTTTTTGGTTCATGACTGAATACCTGCACAATTAAAGACATTTCGATGCATTCAAGAAGCACAGGGGGGGGGTGCATTTGTGGGGCTGAGCTGTTTAAGATGCTGTTGAGACAATGACATATAATCCAGAGTCCGACAAGAGAAAGAGATTATGGGATTAAAGGCTTATAAGACGTCAAAGCACTGCTTAACAGTTATAATGCTCACATACAGGATTTTAGCACTCTGAAAAATTATCACAGCAGCAACTATTTTATCTTTTGGATGACATTTGGGTGTGAAAGTTGAGGGAGGTTCAACTCTTTAGCAGGACAAGTCTGTTGTTTTCAGGACTCCGACTGACTGGCCCCATTCAAATAAATTAGAGGGCTGTGGTTTTTTGTGTTTTTTGAAAAACCGGGGGTAAAGTTGAATGCAACTGTAGTCTTGTTTCTGTCTATCGACCAATCGGTTACTTAATTAGTTGTTTTAGCACTAACATAGGCAGGATGATTACACATATCTATTAAAAACTGGGTATTACCACATTGAATGTGATGCTCTGTTGTTCTCGTATATAAGCTTTGAAAGTATTGCCTTGTTTCACCGCTACCAGGAAAAAATCCAATGCAGCTTGGCGATCAAAGCCATTCTCATTTTTTTTTCCATTGCTCACCACTTCTGAGTCGATACAAGCGCAAGAGAACACAACTAAACAAAGAAAAGCACTAATCTGACTCAACACTGATTCCGAAAAGGGGGAGGTATTAAACAAGTCCTGAGCAATCGATTTGTCGAAATCACCTGGGAAAGTTTGAAGCGAGGAGAAGTAATGAATTTGTTTTCTTTCTGGCTCAGAGTGAGAAAAACAGTCAGAGATCCCCGGCCAAAGAGAGGCTGCTCAACCAAGCGCTCAATGACTTTTACTTAACCCAACAAGTAAATTAAGAAACACCTTCTTGTCTTTTTCTTTAATTTAATTTAACTTAATTTGATTTAATTTAAGACGGCACTTGAGGGGTATTGAGGGAAAAAGGGAGAAAATTAGATGCTTTAGTGCTCTCCCCAGGATAAGATCATATAAGATTAAAAGATTAAAAAAGATTGAGATTGGTCACGATTTTTAAAAAGTGATACCTACTTTTGTATTATTGGAGTAGAATCACAAACACAGAATCAAGACTCTATTTAAGTAGATGATCTAAGTTCTTCCTTGATAAAATGTTAAGAAGCTGGTTTCCAAATGCTCTGTATTCTCGACCTGTTCTCGAGATGGCGACCGACAAAATTAGAATATAATAAAAACGGCGGGTGTGAAATAAGAAACTCGTTCACTGGCCGTGTTTATCTCTTTTGGCCCCGCTGCTTGACAGCGGAGCAGCGAGCCCTGTAAAGCTCAGATGTGAAGCCAGTGAGAACCAGCAGACTTCACATTAAAAAAAAGGGCTTAAAGTTGAGCTTAAAGTTGTTAGTTTGAATCCCCGGCCGGGAGAATATGGCCCAGGAAAGCGAGCGTGTCCCTTTCACATTGAGTAACGGCAGCATTCGATCTTAGTTGATCCACAACTGACAGCATTAAACTAGAAATTCCCAAATTATTCTCAAACATATTAGGACATATACAAAAAACTGGGCCTGGATAAACAAACAGGCCTCACCTGGGGTGTTGAGGAGGCGGGACTTCCTGCAGTGGTAGGACAGCTCCTGTTCGCAGTGCTGGGATTGGCCGGTAATGGCCGAGAGTTGCTCCTCTCGAGCCGAGTATTCGAAGTGAACCAGATGTTGGCTCACACCTGGGGACGGTTGGACTCTGGTCAGCTCTGTGTTGTTGTGCTGGATCACCATCCAGGTGGTCTCCTCTGGTGGGAACAAACAGAAAAGGGTGATGAATAACTGTTAAATTGCATGATTCCTTTTTTAAATATATGTAATATTTGTACCATGTACATGCTGATGAATGGCATTTCTTTGCAAGAAAATATCAGCAATATTTAGATATTTAACTATTTAAATTATGCATAAAAAGCAATGAGAAAGAGAAAGAGAGGGTGAGTCATCATAATTCATGTTTATATGATTTTACAAATGACATGAGCAAAGGACTGTGGTAGAGAGAGAAAGAAGGGGGATGAAAAATGAAGTCACCTGTCATGTTGCAGTAGACCAGCTGTGGTCTGATTGGTCCGCTGCCGTCCACGTCGATGTAGAAATGTCCAGATGTGTTGCCGTTGTGTTTGTACGCCTCGCAGGACTGTTTGTACACAGCTGTGGGGGGGAGGTAACATGAATGACATCAACATGAATGACATCAACATGAATGACATCAACGTGAATGACATCAGCGTCAACACATCAGATGGCCGATCATGGGTGCTCCTTCATACGAGTGCATCACCACTGAATCATAACCGGAGTTAGTTTTTTTTATTATAATGTCAAGATCAGTCCAGCTGGAGAGGATAGCATTGACTCATGGGAAAACAAAGACTCAAGAAATAAAACTTTATCAGACCATCACCAGCCCCGCCTCTTCTTCTCTATCTCAAGTCCTCCTCTCCCTCCCTCTCCCCTCCAGACACACACAAGTTCTTCCTCTGTAGGCAAAATAATCGAGGCCTTGGAGTCGAATCCATATCTAAAGGTTCCCACACTTTACTCACCCGTTTATCTCTCTTCCCCTCCGCAGCCAAAGGCCTTTTTTATTCATCACATTGCCTGACTGTGGTCAGGAAAAGGTTTTCATGGAAACACCAGTAATAAAAATGAGACCAGAGGTGAAGTGTGTGTGTGTGTGTGTGTGTGTGTGTGTGTGTGTGTGTTTGTGTGTGTGGGAAACTCTCTCCTCTTTTGGTCTGGGGGATTTGGCTCAAAGGGAACTGGCAGAGAACCAGTAAATCTCAGCAATGAGCCCACCTTACCTCCTCGGTTTTATTTATTCATCCAGTATCTGGCAATTTAGTCACAGCGACAGACCCATTAACCTCAATCGTATCACTCTTGAACAAACAGGCCTAATAATACTGTAACCTCTTGCACCCGAGACATGGGATGGACAGATAATAAATACCCAGGGGCAGATCTATTTAAAGGGGGGGGGCAGTATTCCAGAGATGTAAGTTGATGGGACTTTCTGAGTCTAAGTAATGTCAAAAAAATATTAATATTAAATACTGTAGTTCTACTCAGAGGATAATGATGGTTTTTTGAACCGCAAATCCGATAATTTGAGGGCTTTGGGGGATATAAACAAGTAGCATAAAGTTGCCATGTGGTCTGTGATTAAGCTGTGGGCTTCGGCTTGAGCCCCTTGGTTTTAGCTGACGTTTTGTTTACATTCTGGCAAATTGATGCCATTAAAAGTAAGCTGACTTAGTCATTAGCAGTTCACTTTTGCAGTGTCGCTGCATTACTCTGATAATGGAGACAACTTAAAAACTTTATGACTCTCAGGTAAGCTCTGGAATTATAAGGAGAGCCTTCTTTCTATGATCTCTCAACAGATTTATGGATGCTTATCTGCGATGGATAAAAGAGATGATAATCCTCTTTCCTATAGAACTTTGAAGTGTAAGACACGCTGAATCTAAGATATGTGAATGTGCCTGTGTTGTCTGAGTATCTAAACCACTTTGTTTGGAGGTAAAACTGGCAGTGAGGAACCCCAAATTTCTCCAATAGTCCCTCACCATACAGGAAAACTACCGTCGATCTCTAGGTCAAAACTTGAACCAGGAGGTCGGCCTGTAAACTGTAATGGATGTTTAAAATGGGTGGTTTGGGTTGCGACCTTAAAGTTTGCCTTCATTTTTCCCTCCGGAATAAGATTGATCACCCTGGGGGGTTTCTTTAAAACCTGTCTGACCTCTTTTTAGCCATTTCGCCATATTCTCACATCTCAGCAGTTAACTTGTTGAATGGCATATCTTTAAAGCCAAAAGGAACAATGGCCTCAAGATCAAAAATAAGACCGATGGTTTGAAAAAACTGAATTCTTTTTTAAGAAATTTGAATATGCTGCAATTTAAAAGATCATATCTATTCGAGACCTTACAAGAAAAAAAATTTGGACCCTAAAAATTTAGAATCATACAATATGTCCTTTGTTCAATCAAAGAAATGACAGGCAGCTGTAGTTTTAACTCATTAATAACTGTGTTTAACCACTTGGAGTTTTTCTGTGATTCTATTTTAATGTTTTTGTTACATAACGGATGAGGCGCATTGAGTTGCTTTTTGAAATATGGCACACAAATAAACTTGAATTTTACCATCTTTGTTTAATTTGGTTTAATGTCCCAATGAGTTCTAACAGGAACGTAGCAAAGGAAATGTCATCTAATCTCATTTTATCTGACCTTTATCTGTTTGCACTGTTTCTGGGTTTAAATCATGCCGGAGGAAATATCTCCCTTCTTTATTCTGTTTGACACACAGCCTCTTTCCTCACTCGTTTTCCACCCGTCCCACCTCACCCCTCACCCCGTCTATCTGTTCTCTACCCGGCGGCCGCGTGCCAGCGTTTTCCCGTCTGACAGGCGACTTACGGCTGTGGCAGGTGGCGCCGCTGTAGCCGCTGTCGGAGCAGTTGCAGTGGAAGACGGTCCAGGACTGACTGCAGCGGCCGCCATGTTCGCAACGACTGGGGGAGCACCTGAGAGAGAGAGAGAGAGGGAGAGAGAGAGAGAGAGAGGGAAAATGAAATGAGTGATTTAATTACTTTTTTTTTTCTATTTAACAAAAACTACTGCTGAGATGAGGTTTCATTTACCTGTCAAATTTTGATCAATATTTTTCAAAGTTTCACATAAGAAGAAATCGGGCTGTTAATGCCTGGAGCAGTAAACATTTTTATATGAAAACATAGTTTATAATTTACCTGTTTAACTTTTGACTCACAATACTCACAATAACACCCAAATTAAAGATACACTCCTCGGTTTCATTTCCTGATCGAGCCCAATCTCAATATTTCAGTAATTATCTGTGTTGAGTGACAAAACATCCACAGCGAGCAGAGAGTAATGTTTTAGTTGTTTTTATTTTCTTTGTTTGAAGGGACTATATCAACATCATGGAGGGTGTCCTTGCATTACTAAGTTTGACTGAAGCATTTATGTGGCTCTGTCAGCATCATGACATCAAAACAGGAGAAACCAAGTATCTATTAGGGAAGAGGAATATAACGCAACAGGAAAATCTCAACGTCCATTAATTGTGGTTTAAACCTATTTGCTGCTGCCATGAGACACTCACCACGGAGTCCACAGGATAAAAAAAAAACAAAAAACACTGACAGAAACCAGGCGATGCCACAAACTGAACCTGCAGAAGTCATTTTTGCAGATTAATGAACAGTGTGGGGCCAGTTCATACACAGTTTCCTGACTCTAATTACATGTGTTGGGGAATGCTACTACATATGCAAAAGAGAAAAAAAAAAGATGTATAAGCTTTTGTGCGTCCCCAGGGAGCTTTGTGAAATCTCATCGACCGACTCAAGAGATGTCACCTGACACTTAGGCTTAATTAATTTTTAAAAAAAATCTTTTCCCATGTCCACTATGAGTCTGAGAAAGGTGATGGGAAACCAGTGCTAAATCAATAGAGTACTCAAAGCAGATACAGATCTATTTCAAAGCATCATCAGCCCGTCCGGCTTCATCTTTATAAAATAATATACTTACATACTTTCAAATATATACAACATAACATGCTTAATATATAATATATAATATATAACACAACATACTCTAAAACTCCAACTATCGTTCAAAGAGAGAAAACTACTTAATTAAGATAACCGCCCCTCTTATGAAATGCAGCTTTCCATTTCCATTTCAGGCCTTTGGCTAAACCTTTAAGCCAAAGCTCTTCAAGGTTATTTATTTGATGGCCATCAACAGACCTAAATATACTGCTAAAGAGCAGTGTAGTTAGACCTCAAATAGAACATATTTCATTCTTTTATAACTGCTTTTGTACTGAAGTTGGGGAAGAAAAAAAAAAACAATTTTCTTATGCTAAATTGAAAGATTTCAGATTTCTCTCTTTCACTTTGCATAAAAGGAAAAGTCTTCTTCCGAATAGAAAGAATCTTTTCACCTCTTCTCATGCTGACTGACTGAGGAAGTTCTTTAAACGAATCCTGCTCCCAGGAGACACATGTGTTATTCATCGTTAAAAATCCTACTGCTGTAGTCATCATGACACGAATCCTGCATAGAAAATGGAGGATAGTGATGGAGGGAACTGAAAGACGGAGGTAGAGATTATGAAATCACATGGGACATGATATTGACACTGTAATTAAATCAGTAAGCCATGACATCAGAGAAAAAGAAATGTGTGTTTTTCTTACTATAGTATTTCTTTTTTTGTGTGTATTATACTGGATAAGGTGGAGGCTAAGTAACTTCCATGGGATTTCAGAAAATGCCTGTGAAAGGAAAAATTATGGGAGAAAATGCATTCATATATATATATATATATATATTTATATATATATATATATATAAGCATCCACTTATCTGCCTCAACATGCTCACAAATTTTTTTTTTCATTTTTTCATTTTTCAGATAAACATGTTTGACTATGATTCCAGCCCCCTGGAGACCAACATAGCTAATTCATGACGGCCAATGATAAAAACTAAGTGGTTTATTATTAGAAAGGAGACAAGTGTGCAGCAGGAAGAAGAAGTAGAATATATTGAAGCCCTCGAAGTCGGTGGGGGAAGAAAATGCCAAAAGCATATAAATCATGTTGAGGAATGCATTTTTCCCACAAAAAACAAAAAAGCACAGAGATGGCCAAAAGAATCAGATCATGTAGGACAAGGTCCTGCTAAAATGGGTGTGCAGCTGGCGAAGGGGGTAACTGCAGGAAACAACATCAGAACACCGAAAGCATCGAGCTAAGGGTAAGGACATGAATGCTGACATGGTCAGCGGCTCCAAAAGCCTGGAAAACAACAAAAAGACATTTTGCAGAAGCAAAATGACAAGGAGGAAGGAAAGTGCAGTCTGGACTGAGGCCCAGTTCAGCTGTTTGTTCACGTGCTCTCAGCAGGTTTTTTAATGCCAGTGCTTACGATTTTTTTCATAGTGGAGTTACAGGAACTGGTTGTGTAAGTATCTTTGACCTCCAAAGGGATAACAACACTCTGTCCACTAAATCAGCTACTTGTGAGTCCTGATCCTGAGCTAACTGAGCTGTGTGGATCTCACTAAATAAAACACAAAAATGCAACTATAGGGAGCAGGCAATTTTTATAAAAGACTAAAAAAAACGAAAAGACTAAATTGCTAACACTGCCACAAAGGTGGGTCCTTTAAAATTACGTCAGTTACTGATCTAAAACAGTTTCAGCAGTGCAATTTTTTTTTACTATAGGTTTACGTAACTCGAAAACATTACGTGACCTCATTCTGCTGAGACAAAGACAGGCAGAAAGAGGACGACAGGAGATGATGAGTGGCAGTGATTTCATCCACACTGGGTCGCTTTCCATCTGCTCCAGGACACATAATCACACACACACACAGACACAGACACAGACACAGAAACACACACACACACACGCACACACGCACATGCGCGGACACACACACACGTGCACAGTTGGATGCCTGTGTTTTATAAAGCTTGGCAGTATGTGTATCTATCTGTATGTTTAAAAATGAGTATTATCAATGAGTGGGTGTGTGTGTGCCTGAACCCAGGCGGGACTATTGAGGAGGACAAATGACTCTACAGGCTCTGAAGCATCTCTTTTATTGAGGTAAATGGCGCTGAGTCAGCAGCCTGCCAGGCCGCTACGGGCTGATTTTTACCTCTGTTTCTCCCTACGCTGATTTGATCTGAGAAGGCGGTGCCTCGTGGATAAAGCACCTAACTCTCCCCTGCTCGGTTCTCCTGTTTTCATATATTTGGTGCTTGTGTATGTGTATGGTTATCGGTGGGTATCCCAGAATCAGGATGTCAGCGGCGTTATACACAGTACTACGGTAGGGTCCTCGGTTTCAGCGTTGTCAGGCTGACAAACCGATGAGCTATTTTTTGTCTGAATACGTCGTCTACGCTTACGATTGAAACCATGTCTACATGAGCACATAAGAGCAAAAAAGGGTCAATGGACTTGATTCAGTCCTTGAAAGAACGCCAGCAAAAGACTGAACAGAAGCAGCAATCAAAGATGAGAGCTCCCTCATGTTGTTATACTCCATGCAACCCATGCAAGGAGATGTACAAACTCAATACATCCCCAAGCAACAACAGGCAAGTTCCTTTGTTGAGGATATTTTAGGGTTTACACATGCTGACCAAGGTATTCAGTAACATTGTGGTTCAGTAATTGTCACATGAGGTGTTACTGAGTCACATCCCAACCTGGACGAGTGTTAAAGGTGTTGCACTCAAATTGCAATGAATACTTGGCCTTAAGTCTCACTCTGGGATTTTAATCTTGTTTAATGACCTAGTGACCAGAACCAGGATGGCCGAGAGGTTAAGGCGTTGGACTTAAGATCCAATGGGCAAATGCCCGCGTGGGTTCGAGCCCCACTCCTGGTAACGTGGCTGCCATTAGTGGTCTGAAGTTTACAGTTTTCCAGTGGGTTAAGTATTAGAGTCAATGCAGAATGATTGTGTCTCCTCGGATGGCACCAGGGTGCATGGTCGCAGTATGTTTGCATTTTCAAAGGGCCTTTCATGTTAATAATAATAGAAGGCTTTCGGATGCCAGTCTAATCAACACGCTGTTTACAAACCTCTTCCAATCATTTCATTTCAACCCACTTGATTAGCTTGTTGGACAGAAAGCGGTAGGGCATTTTAATCTTCGCATTGTTGTTCTCTCGCAATTAAAGGGACCCGCTCATGGTATTTAATCATTTTTCTAAGAATAAGATGCACAAAACGTGTCCCCAAATGCTTCACTCCCCATAGACTAAGTGATCAAAACCAGGATGGGTAATGGGACTGACCTCTAGCCAAATGGTGACTCCGTTTGATTGCTCTTAAGTGGTGACTCACATGTAACCAGGATGGCCGAGTGGTTAAGGCGTTGCACTCAAGATGCAATGGACTCAAGTCCTCGTGGGTTCAAATCCCACTCCTGGTATTCTCCACAGGTACAAATAACAGGTTGAAACCTAACAAGTCTACCATGTTCCAGACAGAGGGACTGTATTTATTAGGCCAAGACAATACTAGACAAGATCAGACCAGGTTTATTCATTAGATGAGCCCTCAGACATGACCATATACAAAGAAAAAATAAAAAAAAAAAATAAGAAGGTGTTTCCTCCTGTCCATGCAGAGGAAAAGAAAAAAAGAGGTTGTTCAGGAAATGGCTTACGTTGACTTCTTGATCAATGTGAAAGCAGACCAGACCTGAGTTAAATTAGATCTGGGTGTTGATTCAGTCCTGGTCCTGCTACGAGACTCATGGGTCAAATCTATTAAATGCACGGCTGCTTCTACATTGTACTGATTGTATGGGGTTACACCGCCACTAAGCCTGCACGCAAACACGGATCTAAGAGCCAGCTCCGAGGGGAGGAGTAGCATATGGAAGTTACATCTCTAACTCCACTTTCTTTATTTCCCACGGACCCCCTTATTTAATCAAGTGAGTAACAACGAGGGAAAGCAGGGTGAAAGCTAAGATTTTTTTTTTGTGAGGAGTTAGATCTGGGTATATTTAATTAAACCCACCGGAGCATTTTCTCCTTCACTGATGAGACTTCATGTCTGTTTTGTGTGGGTGTGTGAGTGTATCTGTCTGCACACAGACGTATATATGTATGTATGGTGTATTTGTATGAGTGTGTGTATGCTGGTTGTTGCCTAGAGGGGAGCTCATAATAGCTGCATTTGTTTCTTTTAATTGCACCGTGTTTTTAGTGTGACATTGACCAGGAGGCAACTGATTCTGCTCCACATGACTTAATGCTCTCTGAGATAAATACAAATGACTATTAATGAGAAAAAAAAATCAAAATATTGATATACAGCAATGATGAACTCTTGCTCTTATAGCGTTCTGTATGTTTTTATGATAATGTCCTCTGTTTTCAGCCATATTACTAATTTGGGGATAGGGATAACAATGACCGCCCATCAGCCAGTCAAACCATCAGTTTGGACCATGAAATTTTGTTTAGACATTCATGGTCCCCAGAGGATGAATTCTATTAGCATTTTTGCCTTTTTCTCTGGAGCCACAATGTGGTTGTTTCAAGTGGAATATCTCAACAACTACTGGATGGATCTCTATGACATTCGGTTTAGACATTCGTGCTCCCCTCAGGATAAACTTTAAAAATGAAACTTGTAAACTTTAAATGAAATCATAACATGGCCTCAGCTGTGTTTCTTGTGTGGTACCAATGATTTTCAAAGGTCATTTGCTACAACTCTGCGCCTTCATTGGAGAAGTGGCCTTTTTTTTGGCCTTTTTTCTGCAAAATTGTCACATCCAAGCAGAACTAGTGGTGCTTTGATGAACTTGATTAGCTTGTTGGACTGAAAATGAACAGACGATTTTATCATATTGCTGAATTTTTTCCAGTCAAATTTACACCATCCTGTAACCAGGATGGCCGAGTGGTTAAGGCGTTGCACTCAAGATGCAATGGACTCAAGTCCTCGTGGGTTCAAATCCCACTCCTGGTAGTAGACTCCTGATCACTGAACAGCTAACTACCACTGCACAATTACAAGGAACAGCAGGCTTGACCGAGCAATGCTGCCCCACCGATGTTGGGATGTAACACAATTTAGCCAGAAAAAGCAGTTTCCTGCAGCAACATTCCCTCAAGGATCAAAACAACATGGTTTGCAGTGAGTTTGCCAGTCAGACCATCAGTTCGGGCCAATGAACTTTATGTAGACATTCATGGTTCCCAGAGGATGAATCCTAATGGTTTTGACTTTTGTTGCTATCTACTAAGCACAAGTTAAAAGATGCTACATGTTTGAACGAGCCTACAGGCTTTGTTTTAAGTGGAATAGCTCAACAACTACTTTTCAGTCAAATTTACAGCATTTCGTAACCAGGATGGCCGAGTGGTTAAGGCGTTGCACTCAAGATGCAATGGACTCAAGTCCTCGTGGGTTCAAATCCCACTCCTGGTATTCTCCACAGGTACAAATAACAGGTTGAAACCTAACAAGTCTACCATGTTCCAGACAGAGGGACTGTATTTATTAGGCCAAGACAATACTAGACAAGATCAGACCAGGTTTATTCATTAGATGAGCCCTCAGACATGACCATATACAAAGAAAAAATAAGAAGGGAATTACCACAGATGTTTCCTCCTGTCCATGCAGAGGAAAAGAAAAAAAGAGGTTGTTCAGGAAATGGCTTACGTTGACTTCTTGATCAATGTGAAAGCAGACCAGACCTGAGTTAAATTAGATCTGGGTGTTGATTCAGTCCTGGTCCTGCTACGAGACTCATGGGTCAAATCTATTAAATGCACGGCTGCTTCTACATTGTACTGATTGTATGGGGTTACACCGCCACTAAGCCTGCACGCAAACACGGATCTAAGAGCCAGCTCCGAGGGGAGGAGTAGCATATGGAAGTTACATCTCTAACTCCACTTTCTTTATTTCCCACGGACCCCCTTATTTAATCAAGTGAGTAACAACGAGGGAAAACAGGGTGAAAGCTAAGATTTTTTTTTTGTGAGGAGTTAGATCTGGGTATATTTAATTAAACCCACCGGAGCATTTTCTCCTTCACTGGTGAGACTTCATGTCTGTTTTGTGTGGGTGTGTGTGTGTATCTGTCTGCACACAGACGTATATATGTATGTATGGTGTATTTGTATGAGTGTGTGTATGCTGGTTGTTGCCTAGAGGGGAGCTCATAATAGCTGCATTTGTTTCTTTTAATTGCACCGTGTTTTTAGTGTGACATTGACCAGGAGGCAACTGATTCTGCTCCACATGACTTAATGCTCTCTGAGATAAATACAAATGACTATTAATGAGAAAAAAAAATCAAAATATTGATATACAGCAATGATGAACTCTTGCTCTTATAGCGTTCTGTATGTTTTTATGATAATGTCCTCTGTTTTCAGCCATATTACTAATTTGGGGATAGGGATAACAATGACCGCCCATCAGCCAGTCAAACCATCAGTTTGGACCATGAAATTTTGTTTAGACATTCATGGTCCCCAGAGGATGAATTCTATTAGCATTTTTGCCTTTTTCTCTGGAGCCACAATGTGGTTGTTTCAAGTGGAATATCTCAACAACTACTGGATGGATCTCTATGACATTCGGTTTAGACATTCGTGCTCCCCTCAGGATAAACTTTAAAAATGAAACTTGTAAACTTTAAATGAAATCATAACATGGCCTCAGCTGTGTTTCTTGTGTGGTACCAATGATTTTCAAAGGTCATTTGCTACAACTCTGCGCCTTCATTGGAGAAGTGGCCTTTTTTTTGGCCTTTTTTCTGCAAAATTGTCACATCCAAGCAGAACTAGTGGTGCTTTGATGAACTTGATTAGCTTGTTGGACTGAAAATGAACAGACGATTTTATCATATTGCTGAATTTTTTCCAGTCAAATTTACACCATCCTGTAACCAGGATGGCCGAGTGGTTAAGGCGTTGCACTCAAGATGCAATGGACTCAAGTCCTCGTGGGTTCAAATCCCACTCCTGGTAGTAGACTCCTGATCACTGAACAGCTAACTACCACTGCACAATTACAAGGAACAGCAGGCTTGACTGAGCAATGCTGCCCCACCGATGTTGGGATGTAACACAATTTAGCCAGAAAAAGCAGTTTCCTGCAGCAACATTCCCTCAAGGATCAAAACAACATGGTTTGCAGTGAGTTTGCCAGTCAGACCATCAGTTCGGGCCAATGAACTTTATGTAGACATTCATGGTTCCCAGAGGATGAATCCTAAGGGTTTTTGACGTTTGTTGCTCTCTACTAAGCACAAGTTAAAAGATGCTACATGTTTGAACGAGCCTACAGGCTTTGTTTTAAGTGGAATAGCTCAACAACTACTTTTCAGTCAAATTTACAGCATTTTGTAACCAGGATGGCCGAGTGGTTAAGGCGTTGCACTCAAGATGCAATGGACTCAAGTCCTTGTGGGTTCAAATCCCACTCCTGGTAGTAGACTCCTGATCACTAAACAGGTAACTATTACTGCATTAATTACATAGAGCAGTAGGCTTGACCAAGCACTGCTCCCTCAAACTTGTTGGAAGACAACAATTACATTAAACACTGAGTGATAATGAGTTGTGAGGACAGTCTATCAGTTCAGTTGTAGACACTCATGGTCCTCGGAGTATGAATCCTATTGGCATTTTTAGCTTTTTCACTGGCGCCATAATGTGGTTGACATTTGTTGTTTTAAGTCAAATATCTCAATAACTACTGGATGGATTTTTATGACATTTGGTTTAGACATTCATATTCTCCTCAAGATGAACTGTTAAAACACCGGTCATCCTCCGAATTTATCTTGCACTATCATTAATTAAAATGTTAAACAATCCAGTGTTTTCAGTTTTGACGAAATGCCAGCTAGACTTTGACATTTTGGCAAATACAGTACCAGAGAAAGCCATTCAGGTACACTGCGGCTCAACCTAAGCCCATTATGGCACCTTAAAACAGAAAATTTAAGGCCTTTGGTAGATGCCAAAGACACTTACATAGTGTCAGAAAAAAACAGCTTCAGCAGGAATGAAATCTGAATAAAAATCCCTCACATCCTTATCCAGGGTGTAACAGCATAAATTAGAACAATTCTGAAGAACTGCATTGATCAAAGCTCATAATTCATAACAAAACGGAAACACACAAGTGAGAAAAACACAAATTATTTGGGTGGGAAAGAAATGAGAGAAAAACAGGAGAAGAATCATTGTCGTGTCAGATATGAAGGAAAACATAAAACAAACTGTCAGTGGTTATTTCACACTTCAGGTCTCCGCTGAGCAACAAGTCTCCATTCCTTAATGGAAATACTGTGAGTGTGAGTGACCACTTTTGAGTCTTTGTGTGTTTGTGTCTGGATGTAAATACCCTCACCATTTAACCTCATAATAAATTAGAAATGAAAAAAAAAATCAAAGGAAAGAGCAATTACGCTTCACTGCCACAAAAAAAGGTGTCTCATATAAAGTTGGTGGGACAGAATAAATCAAGGCAGCTCTGAAAAGAATGAAAAGAAAATGCGACAAACTTCTGGCCAACAGACCACAACATTAACTTTTGTTAAAGTCCTGCACACACAGCTTAGTTAAGATCAGTGTATCTGAGACACTGTAGTAACCAGAAGGCTGTGAGGTTGAGGCATTGAATGCTTGACATTTCAAGCTCAGGCTCTTAGGTGCCGAAGTTACTGGGCTTTTAAATGAAACGATAATATGGCCTCAGCTGTGCTTCTTGTGCATCACCAATGTTTTCAAAGGTCATGTGCTACAACTCTGTGCCTTCATTGGAAAATTGGCCTTTTTTTGGCCAAATTGTCACATCCAATCAAAACTAGTTGTGCTCTGATGAACTGGATTAGCTTGTGGGACTGAAAAAGTACAGACGGTTTTATCATATTGCTGAATATTTTCCAGTCAAATTTACAGCATCCTGTAACCAGGATGGCCGAGTGGTTAAGGCGTTGCACTCAAGATGCAATGGACTCAAGTCCTCGTGGGTTCAAATCCCACTCCTGGTAGAAGACTCCTGATCACTGAACAGCTAACTACCACTGCACAATTACAAGGAACAGCAGGCTTGACCGAGCAATGCTGCCCCACCGATGTTGGGATGTAACACAATTTAGCCAGAAAAAGCAGTTTCCTGCAGCAACATTCCCTCAAGGATCAAAACAACGTGGTTTGCAGTGAGTTTGCCAGTCAGACCATAAGTTCGGTCCATGGAACTTTATGTAGACATTCATGGTTCCCAGAGGATGAATCCTAAGGGTTTTTGACTTTTGTTGCTCTCTACTAAGCACAAGTTATAAGATGCTACATGTTTCAACAAGCCCACTGAATATGCTATGATTTCTCACAATCATATTCCCATAAGGAACAAAACAACAGGCTCCAAACACTGATAACAACCAGGGAATAATGATTAGTAGGTACATTTAGTGGTTGGAACTATATAAGGAGAACAATGGTGAGTGTAATGGCACAGTGGGTAAGCAGGACGGTACAATGGTAAACCACTAAGATGGGCTTTGGTGGTTCTGACCTGTCGATGATGCCGCACATGTCAATCTGCAAGTGGCTGTAGTTTCCCAGCAGCCTTTTCTGCACCAGGATCAGGTCCACTGGCTGGTTGTCCACGGTGAGGAGACGCATGCAGCCCTGGAAAATGCTGAAGGGGTTTCTACATTCCTGCCCATCGTCTCCGGCAGGACAACCTTCACAGGAAGGGGACGAGTGCGGTTAGACAACAGAACAGTAGGGAGGAGAGCGACATGATGGCGGCGATCCAAACAAAGAACACTCATGGGATCTAAGGAGATATTCATGGCACAAGAAGCTGATAATCACTTTTCAGTTTTATCCAGTGCTTTATGAACAACTCTGCCGAGACATCTTTAGATAAAAATAAAATTTCAAAGATGACACCGCTGGCAAGTAAACACAGCCAAACGCTTGTATTTTATGGATCCTTTTTATACAAATGGAGGATGCATCATAGCTAAGCTTAGGAAATGGCTGAAAACACACTAATTTGCTGTAGTGGGTTAATGTTCACTCACGGTGTACACAGTTCTGTGGGAAGTAATATGCACTGTGATTTACTGAAGAGAAGTATATGTGGTAATTTTGTTCTACCACACAGAGTTGAGCTGTGATTTTGCGGTGGATTATGTGGTTTCAAGTGCCTGGAATAATGTAAATACTCTGTAGGTCAAACCTTGATCAGATTCCTTTTTTAGTCCATTTAATGTGAAGGAGGAGATAGTGAGTATGGATTTGTGTGATTTGTAAGTGTGTATGTGCAGGAAGATAAAAAGGCCTTGAGCAGTTAAAAAGCATGGCCGGACTGCAATACTGCTGAGCAGAGAAAGGACAAAAGAGATGAGATTTGAGAGAAAAAAAAGACCCCTGAGAAGGCTGGTGGAGAGTGAAACTTGAGAGAAGAGGGGGGGGGGGGCATAAGAAGAAAAGGAGGGGAAGGAAGGGAGAGAAGGACAGAGGAAAGAGAGAAAGGAAAGAAGGAGAGGAGAAAGATAAAGCCGACCTATAACTTTCAGTATGAAACAGCCTTAAGCTAAATTCGGCTCAGTGCACACACACAGGTGTAGAGGTGAGTATTGATATATATATATATGGTACAATATCTAAAATGTCAACAACCTTCGAATATTAATACATGACTTTAAGGGTAAATATTAAAGTTCATTTAAGCCACACTGACAGAAATAGATACATTCTTGAGTCAGTTTGGAGGAATGGTGAATTTACTGAAACTATGCCTCAAAACTCATACAACTAAATAAATATGCCAAAACTGAGGCGGCGGCTGCACTTAGTTTGACATTCTCGGCTCCTGCAGACGTTGGGATCCAAAGAAAATGGGAGTGTGGGTGAAACCAGGTTGAATCCAGACATGAAAGGTAGGAATAAATAATTTCATTTAAAAAATGAGGGACATTAAAATTCAACCTTTACTTAAACATTCCTAAAATGGGAGTGAAGTTATTCAAAAAAGTAAAATAGCTTAAGTATCTCTTGGCTAATAAAAAAAGGAGCGAGAACCTTAATTATGTGCAGCAATACTGCTTCTGAGTGCTAATTTATGATATTAATGTAAATTCATGCTGTGTTTCTCCCAATGCTGTTTCAGTGAAAATTAACTCAAGCTAAAATCGCAGCCTGTCCAGCGCCTTATGGGAAAGATTACATCATTTTAAGGTTTGGTGTGCGATAACAGCTTAGTGATCAGCAGCTTCTGCAGTACATTAAGTGATACTGGTGATAAAATCTTACGCTCTTACCACCGAAGAAGAGTTGACGTCCTGTGGTGACAGGAAAGGGGGGGCTGGCGTGAGCAACACCTCCTTCCTCGTTATCCACGGCGACGGTCAGACGTCCTTGCCGGGAGGTTAAATCCACCGAATGCCACTGACCGTCGTTTAGAGCCGAACCTGAAGAGCAGCCAACGACAAAATTATCACTAATGTCTATTAATGTAGCATGCAACAATCTGCCTCACTGTTCTGATGGATTAATGTCCCAGGATG
Organism: Istiophorus platypterus; assembly: GCA_016859345.1. Lineage (NCBI taxonomy): Eukaryota > Metazoa > Chordata > Actinopteri > Istiophoriformes > Istiophoridae > Istiophorus > Istiophorus platypterus. The sequence goes on along the minus strand of CM029113.1, from coordinate 20,701,120 downwards.
CCCAGGGGCAAACATTTGTTGTCGAGTCCCCCACCGTACGTTGCAGTTTCATTATTTCTCCAGGCACCATGAAACCAACCAGCTGACTGATAGAAAAGCCGCTGCCAACTGTCTTGATATTTGATTAATAGCTGAAGTAATTTTTTGATCAACATGCTAGAAATTAACTGGCACCAGCTTCTAAAATGATAACATTTTTTTTCGCAGTTTATTATAAGATTGAACTCAAAATCTTCATAGATAATGAAAATAACTGTTGGATGCAGCGTTTCGGTTCTCCTGTGACGGAGTGGTACGACCTTGCCCCAGGGTTTTCCGTGTTAGTTAACTTGACACATGAGAAAAAAAAAAGTAGGCATTTTGATAAAACATGGTAACACAGCACATGCGTTCAATATACACAAAAAACAATGAAGGTCTTTAAACTAGATATTGATGCAGAGTCCTTCAACAAGACCAGAGTCACAAGTTGGAGGATGGAGGACCAGTCAGAGCTGATATTCTGCTTCAGTCGTTTAAATTTCAAACATATTTGAGATTAATTTAATTACATAGACCCAGATGACCTCGGGTAAACATGGGGTTCTGGGGCCCCTGGGCAGTTGTCAAGTTGGTAAGTAGAGTAGAATAAAACAAATTCAAGCATATTTGTTTTGTATTTCTCAGTTAGAAGTAGGATGTTTGGCTTTAAGGGTGAATATTTACCTTTTTTGACATGTCAGGCCAGAAACAAGGGGTTATGAATCAGTTTTATAGGTTGTTAGACTGACCTGCGCTGAGCTCCAGCAGTGCCCTGCCATTCTTCTGGATCTGTAGCCGGAGTCTGGCCTCACTCAGGTGCAGCCACACTACTCCCCCTTGCTGAGGGAGGACAAAGGTGAGCAGGAGGCCCACCTTGTTCCACGTCCTGAACTGAAACCCCACGGACACGCCCCCTGAAGGGGACGCCGTGGCCCCCGGCAACCGGAGGAAGCTCCGGGGGCCCGGGAACGTCACGGCGACGGAGATCGGCTCAGCACAAGAAAAGGTCACATTGCCCTGGGATGGAAAGAGAGAGATGAAGAGTAGAGAGAAAATCGGGGAAGGGAGGAAAAAGATTACCAGAGAGATAAAACAACACCAAACATGAATATTAATCAGGTGCAGAGGGCATGTCCATGTGACATGTCGTGGCGACCTAAGTCTTCTTTGACCCCCCCCAATATGTGAACAATACTAGAGTATATAGACATTTCCGTTGTGGTGCATTGTTTTGATTTGTGGTAATGACACCAGGTCCACTGCTAAAGCCGCAGCAGTAATATATTATAGCTCCGTCTCTCTGCTGGGTGTATCAGCCCTGCCGTCTTCATAACGCTGTGGAAATACAGATGACGTCTAAAAGCCCTTTGTGGAGCAGTTAAAGTGATATATGAGAGTACATGGTGGAGGATGCAGCACCACTGCAAAATATGAAGAAAAAAGTGAGCTATAAAAATCCCCTCCTAAAAGATTCGCTGGTACACATAAACAACCGAATCCTCCTCAGACACATAGATCATTGAAGGCCCTGCTTGTCTTTGTTTTCATGTCTCGGAAGAATGGCAAAAAGTGCTTTCTCTATTAAAAAGAAATACTCTACTACTTTAAGAGCTACAGCCTCTCTTTGATCTTCAGCCATACACGTGAATCTCTGAATTTTTTTTTTTTTTTTTACACCAAGACTTCTTGCTTCTTTTCCTCCCTGTACTGAGAGATCATTCATTAGAAACCGTCCAGAGCTGCCTCCTCTTATGGCCATTGTAGAAACACTAAAAAAAGGTCCTATTGACGAAGACGAGGAAGCGTGACCGAAAGTCTAACCGTCGTCGACTCTCCTCCGTCCCTCCCATCACTCACTGTCCTCGTTAAGGACTCATTAGCTTCATTACCCGGCCGCCAGCTCATTAGCAGCAGCAACGGCATCCAGACGATTTCCCAGCGGCCCGCTCGAGGATGTCAACACGTCGTTAAGACATACACCACCTTTCGCACTTGAGACGGTGGTCCGTGGTTATTTATGCATGTGAGGGACTGGTTGGCACTGGAGAGGCTTCAGTGAATGTGTGTCATGGTGTTTGTTGGGACATCTTGTGATAAGAAAGTCAAAAAAAAAAAAAAAAGCACCAAGCAGAATGTTTTATTAGCCTTTGGCAGACCCAAAATATTTTTCCCGGAGTGCCAAATCTATCCTGCAGTTTTTTTTAAATTTTATTTTAGGTGGCAGAGCTCCATCTGTTGATGCTGTTTCTCTCCCACAGATATAGAAGCCCAGCGTCCAATGAATTTGAGGAGCCGAACATCAAAGCTCTTTGCTTTCCCCCCATGATTTCTGTCATCTGTCATCATCGGGCTGGAGAAGGTAAAACAAGTCTATATGTTACCACAAGTTAACTAGGTGAACATTTCTCTTGGTGTCTGCCCTTTTGAGCTATTGCTTATATTTCGATTGATCAAAACTGTTATTTATCTGAAGGTGATGAATATGTACAGAGTAGATTTTTTTTTGTCATTTAGGCACTGACCTCTTTGCTCCCAACAGTCGGGTAAACAAAGTGGAAACAAAGTGAAGCTTTCGAGAGAGACGATAGCAATGCATTGCCTAGCTAACCGTTACGATAACTGGGTGTTCACGGTTTACTGTACTTACTGTTAGCGTAACCTGGTGGTCCTTGTGTTTAGCTCGTTCTATCAGGTTGAGGCCATTGTAGAGCAGGTTTTCCAGGCAGCCAAGGAAGTTCCTGTCGGCGACGACTGGTTTGTCGAGGCTCTGGGCCGCCCCTACGCTCAGCTGTGTGGGGATGAAGAGACACACAGAATGGCAAAAATTAAATATAATTGCAGTGTAAATGTGCATGCATGTGTTTGTATTTTATAGTATGTTTACGTGGTAGCGTGTCTCTGTGAGGGCAGGCTGCTTCCTCCCACCTGATCGATGTCCCAGTGGCTGAACTCTGCAGGGATTTCAACCCTCTCAGTGTGTTTGTCCACAGTGAGGTTGAGGTGAGCACCCCGGCGCTCCACGGTGACATGATGCCAATGCTGATCATCTAACAGGCTCCCGAGGGAGGCGAGGCGCCGGGGCTCAGAGGATGAAGTCCAGCCTGGATGGGAGGAGAAGGAGGAGGAGGGGTGGAGTGGATAGGTGGTGAAAGAGGAGGAATGAAGGCAGGAGAGGATGAAGGGAGAGAGAAGATGAAGATTGGACACAAGAAGGACATGAAGATGATGAGGTGAAGGTGGGAGAGAAAGAATGAGTCATAGGAAAGAAAGGAGGGATAATAGTGAAGAAGAGGTCATACGGGAGGATAAGAAACAGGATGAATAATAGGATAACAGTTTAGATAAACAACAAGACAAAGAGAGTTGACAAAGAATAAAAGGAATTAGAGGAAGTGGAACACAAGGGTGGTACGGGAACAGAGAGGAGGAAGATCGGGAGTGCGACAGACAGAAGTATGAACGTGAGGAGGAATACGAGAGGCATGGAGAGGAAAAAAACAGCGGACAAAAAACAAGGATGGTGGATCGGCAGAGATGAATAGGAGGCGGGCGAGGATGAAGCAGACAGACAAATAGACTGTTATTGAAAAGTAATCAAATGGTGAGAAATGGAAATTACAGAGACAGACTCCGTCTATTAATCTACACATCAGCTCGTTTAATTTGAAAAGTCTAAGCTCGTCACAGGAAAGAAGGGGAAGGGAGTCTCATGCATAAAATGAGGCTAAACTTCACTGGGAAACTGGAGAGACCAAAGTTTTCTTATAGTTATTTTACTGGAATGGGTTTTTTTTTTCAGCGTTATCCAGTCTGTTATTCTGGTTAATTGATAACCAGCTTCGCCTCTATCAGGCAGAACATCAGGTGATCTATTTTCTTCTTAGTCATGTCATTTATTTGGCTTCTTTTTCCCCTTGTTTTTTTTTTCTTCCATCTTTAGTCATCCGACCTGACAGTCTGTTGTCTGTTTCTTGACCTCTTGTCTCCACGTCGCCTGACCCGCTACTCTGCCTCTTCCTCACAGTCTGACCCCGGCGGCATGGGGAACGACAGTGCGACGACAGCGACAACGCATTGGCCCCCACGCTGTGTCTAAACACCCCCCCCCCCAGAATCCCGCAGGGAGAAGCATGGCTTGGTCGTCCTTGCTCGTCTCGTTAGGCACCGCTGGGTATCTGCATGCTCAAAACTTAACAACCGAAGCCAAACATGTGATGAAGTCGAGCCTGAGAAAACGGCAGAGGAAAAACGACGAGGCATCATCAATGGAAGATGAGCACCAGCCAGCCCAAATAAATACTTTTGGGAAGAGGAACTTTGTGTTCTGCAGAGAGAGGGGAACTCTAGAAATAGCTGAATGCAGTCGGTCATTAAAAATGCATTAGATGTTCTTTAGGGAGAGATAATTCTGACTTCAGAGAGAAAAAACAGAGACGAGTGTAGCAGATGATGGACAGACGTATACTTCGATATTTCAGCCCCGTTCTGTGTGTCTGCTTCATCTGGGGTGAAGAGAGTTAAGACGTGGATGTCACAATACAGGAGGACGCCAGTCTTGTCAAAGCATCCACTGCGACCAACTGCTTGATCACAGTCCGGTCGAACGGAAATCGATAGGAGAGGAAGGACGGCAAGACTTAAAAAAGCATAGTATCATTCGCTGGCATTGATTAATGGAAGCATTATTATGCTGATGCAGGCGGAGGAGAGAGGGAGAGGACTGTATGATTGAGTGCGGATGATTTCATTACTGCTCGACTGGAAGGAGAAAGTAGGAGTCGATAAGGAGAGGTCCCAGGGCAAACAAATAGAAAGTCGCTTTATTGATATTTGGAACCACCACCATCTCTCTCTCTCTCTCTCTCTCTCTCTCTCTCTCTCTCTCTCTCTCCTCTCTCCCTCTCCCTCTCTCTATTTTGACTCCTCTTGGCAGTGAAGTTGCTTTGCAGTCCGGCAGCATCAGAGCAAGGGGACTTTAAAAAATCGTCAGACCGTTTCGGAAAAATCTGGGCAGGGATTGTGAGTTTTTCATTTCTCCACTTCTTTCATCACTGACCTTTACCCAAAGAGTATACATACTTTTTTACAATTCGTAAAAGGTCAATTTTCCTTGTACTTTTTCTGATTCAGAGCACAAAGTAACAGTAACTCCTGGTTCTGACATTTTGACTTTCAAAACTTACTTCTGACTTCTAAAATGTCACATTCCCACTGTACTCTTTTCAGATCAAGTCTATTTAATTTGTTTTTTTAAAAGCTCTGATTCAGTGGTGTAAGAGAATTGGGGGCACTGATAACACCATCATCTTTAATTGTAAAATATAACCACTCGGATACATATTTTGGTAAAATTTCTGCCCTAAGTTGCTGTCGTCGGTGCCTCTACTATTAAAATGTGATTATTATTTTTCATGCTATTGACACAGGTCAGAGCGCCACACGTTTGATAATTCTCCTGTGATTAAAAGTACCAATTAATGTCAAAGATTGCCTAACTCTGGCCTGTGAAAAAACAGACTATATCTCACAGGGCCGTACATAGTGGGGTAAACAGCGGGGAGGTAATGAAATGACTTGTTGCCTCTCAAAACGCTGGACTTCTGAACTAGTTATTAAACTCTATTAAAGTTGAAAATGAAACATGACTCCTCAGCTGCATTCTTCCGTCTTCACTTCCAATACAGTACTTTTAAGAAATTTAATATCGATAGTTTAAATATTTGATTATAAATGGACATATCAGGAGCAAAGACAGAGCAGTGGAGTAATCTGTGCATTTAGCTAAAACCTGAAATGAAATCTGTCCCAAGCACGTTCATCCCAGGCCTTGTTGGACATAACCATCCCTGTATGCAGTCAGCTTCTTTCTGTTATTAGCTTTTCTTTATCTTGATTTGAACCTGTTTAATTATGGATAAAAATTCAATTTAATTTGAATTATATCATATGCAACCGGAGCCGTATGGTGGCAAACGGAGGTAGACTGTGGTTGTATTCATTTGGTCGGACAGGCATGGAGGTGCTGAACAAATAAACAGGTTCAGAAAAAACCTTGGATAAAGGCCGAAAACATGTTTCGTCTGCAGCATTTTTTTCCTCATGTGAAGGGGATTGAGACTGGATGTGCCGCTGAGCGAGCTATGTTATGTTACTGTGTCATTCCGCTCGCGTCCTCAAGACAGTATCACCCCTCCGTATATCGTCTGCCGTTCTATCATGGCGGCTCACGGTCCAATTATGAAGAAAGACACCTAATCAGGTCTCATCAGAATATTATTTCAGCAGTCACATAATACGCATGGCGCAGAGGCTCTGCAATTATTCACAACTCTGGGTCGCAGAGTGAGGTTTTTTTTTTTAAGTTCCTCTGCTTTTGTGTGTGTGTGTTTTTTTCCCCCCACCACATTATTGGCTTTTCTACTGATTGAATATAGAGACTCAAATCTCTATCATAAGCCAAACTGTGGAAACAAGATGAAAGAACAATGACTGCCACCCTGCAGCAGCTGCAATAACTTCTTCAGTTTCCAACAAAAAAGAAAACGTTCAGACCAGTCAATGAAAGTATGGGGAGCATAGGGAAACACTGACTACCTGCTTATTGGTGCAGAGTCATAACCTACATCAAACGCTGGTTACAGCTGCCGAGAATCCTGTTTCACCGGTTTCCAGTCCTGATATCAATATTTAATCGGCTTTTTTGGCTTTTCAAATCACTAAAACTTGCACTCGATTTTAATTTTTTGTGCGATGCGATTTCTTGACAGGTTTAACTACTAGCTCAGGGTCAGAAAAATACGATCATGCATTTGTTGTATCCAACGGGGGCAACTCGCTGATTATAACTCTGCAGCATAGTAAGGTAGGTGACTCACTGACCTGTTTATTGAGGCTATGAGGCAGCGTGAGTTTAGATTTTAGCGAAGGACAAACACTTTTCTTGGATTGGTGAGGCTTTCTATGCAGCCAGTTCTGTTGAAAATGAATCTAATTTCTGCAATATAGAAATATTCTGTATTTCAATTAATTGCTTCTTAACATCTTCATCAAATATACATGGAATATATATATATACATACATGGAATCACATCGTTTCCTATACCAAGCACATGGCTTGAAATAATGTCTTCAAATATCATAAAGGATGTGATATTCTTGAAATGATTCAGACACAAAGCTTCTGTGAAAAGCTCTTTCCTTGATGTTTACTTCAAAGCTCCAGTATGGACAGTAACAAAAATTCACAAGGAAGCATGGTGGGGCATGGTGGGGAAAGGTTGAGATCTTTGACCAAAGTCAAGGTCATGCAGTGCAATGGAAAAGTGGAATCAACTGGAAATGCACTATCCATCGACAGACAGGCTCTGTGGCGCAATGGATAGCGCATTGGACTTCTAGTCAAATATCTGAGATGTGATTCAAAGGTTGTGGGTTCGAGTCCCACCAGAGTCGGATAATTTTAGTGCCAGGAGGGCAGAAAGGTTAAGGCATCAGACTTCAAGTCCCCACACGAGCCCCTGGTGTTTGCTCTCACATGCGTAGTGTTTGATCCCTCAGCCTCTGAGGTTTATGTGTTTCCGATGGATTAGGGATAAATTAAGATGATCATGTGTCTTTGCAGAGCAACAGAGTGCATCATCTCGGTATGTTACGCGTCTGGTCTTTGGATCAGCCTGAAAGGGACCTGCAAAGGTCGGGCACGGCCGCAACAATCAAACTCCCACAGAGTGACTTCCAGGTCGACAGCCATCTGTTTGAACTCGATCACACAGGCTTATGCTCCCTCCCGACGTCATCTGGCATCGCCATCCCTGCACACAGGGCCTTCACAGTCCAGACTATCCATGTTTTGTGGTGTAGCAAGCTACGACATGTTATCAAAGCAGGGGCGTCCCTCTATTTTCAAGAATCTCTTTAAGACTCATCTCCAACTCGCTCTAACTGTGCACTTTTGCTACACTTCTTTACTTGCCTTCCTTGAACTTTGTCTCATTGAACAAATCTAGGACTTTTTTACTCACTTCAATGTGTACAGAAGCTTTAGTGTTGTCTCTCGTAAGTCGCTTCGGACAAAAACGCCTGCCAAATGAGAAAATCTAATCTGATGCAATTTAGTTAATCTACTGTCGAATTTCTAACCCAGAGCTTTGGTTTCTCTGTTTTCAAGCACAGTGTGCCTGTTTTAATGCAGGACTCTTGCTCAGAGTTGCCTCATAAAGTGAACTGCATCTGCGGGGGGGTGGGGTTGGGTGGGGGGTCAGGCCATAATGTGTTGTAGTTAGGACAGCAGCAGAGTGGACCCTGCATGAGCTCAGGGTCAATGCACAAAGTAGATGACCTAATTAAATGATCTTTAATTGGGAAGAAACAGAACAGAACTCATGCAGAAATAGAGAAGAAAATGTGAGACATACAGCTGAAGGACACTGAACTGGAAAAAGGCTTATGGTCGCCTTTATAATGTAAGATAAGAGGCACAAAATTGCATCAGCGTATCCAAAAGACAGGAAAACAGAAAAGAGGGTGGGGGGTATATCAAATGGTCAATGGGTGTGCGTGATAGAAAGTGAAGAGAGGACAGAAAAATAGGCAAATGGTCTCTTCTGATATGTAAAAAAAATAAAGGGACGGAAGATCTGTGGAGACAAACCAAGACAAACAACAGTTATCAGAGCAGAAAGTTTGAGAGGAGAGGAGAAGAGGAATCATGCGAGGAGACGAAGAGGGGTCAAGAGGGATGGAAACATAGGACGTTAAAAGAGAGGAGGAGGGAACGACGCTTTTTGTTTTTGTTGTGGCCCCATCGCAGCAAAAGCCCAGCTCCTCTTGGTCCTCTGTCATTTCAATGGATGGCTTTAATTTCTTCCCCCTTTGCTGCAGCCTGAGCTGCAGACACAGCTTTTTTTTTTTTTCTTTAAGCAGATACAGCCTTTAAGGTGGAAATGTCTCAGTGTCCATAGGACGGCAGAGAATCTGTTTAAGGAGGGATGGTTTTCAAACTGAAGCGCAGGTGGTGAATGTGTTTCGGTGAAACAGTTTAGTCTTGGAGGTGATGCAGTTTTTCAGCTCAAGGTGATGTAGATATACCAACAATGTCTGGGTCCTTTTTAAAGGTGATACGCTTTTTTATTGAGATTTGAAAGGGAATAAACAGTAGTTGTCTTAATATGTCTTAAAATTAAAAGGATGTACTATCATGTACTTGTGAGGTGAAGCAATTTCACACATTTACGTGTGAGGCGGGAGGAGATGGAGGAGAATGAGAAGGGATGGAGGGAAGTGGGTGGCAGATGGATAAAAGGTAGAACAGTCATGAAAGAGGAACAGATGATGGAAGATTGAGATGCTGACATGGAGAGACAGATGGCAGAGAAGTGGAAAGAGAAGAAGATGAAAAGAAAGAAGGGGGGTGGAGGAAGAGTCTCGGGGAGACGTGAAGTGGAAAAGGTGGTGAAAAAGATGGATGGATGGATGGATGGACAGGCGGATGGATGGATGGATGGATGGATGGATAGATGGATTGAGAAAGTATTTCGGCAGCCAGATGGGATTCCTAATGAGAGGTGAACCGTATGGTGATGATTCAGCACGGCAGCCTGACAACCTCTGGTTTAACCCCATTTACTCACACACACAGACACACAAACACACACACACACAGACACACGCACGCACACACACACACACACACACACACACACACACGAGCCCTAACACATGCTACAGTAAAGAGGCACCATCCATCACAGCTGTAACGAGACTGAGATGCAGAGGTGCACGAATGAGAGCCAGGATTAAGACCAATCACGCGCGAGCGCGCACGTTGGCCATCTCACCAAACCAAAACCAATCTAAAGTTATTTCAGAGGGTTTTCTATCATCATCGACCTGGTACGGATCCTCTGCACCAGTATGACAACAAAGGGACTCCCAGTTTCATACTGTTTCACCTGAAGGTTTTTTTTCTTTTGTTTGTTTTTGTTTTTTCTTTAACTGGGAGCCTGTAACACGTAGTAGGTAGTAAACACCCACTGGGTGATACAGATGGAAATGTCACGCTCACTTGTCAGAGGACATGTGTTTGCCAGTCAAACTTTTAGATTTTAATATGTCAACATATTGAAGACTAAACAGCCCAAAAATTTAAGATTCAAACATTGTTGGTCTGTTCATCACCAATTGTCAGACAGGTAATTCTGAACATTTCAGCTCTTTTTATGAGACATGTATCCCTTTATTATCTACTCTTAATAAAGAAATTAATCCAGAATCTTTACAGTTTCGTATGTCTTTGGTTTGTGGGGAACATCCTGTTGGAATCCTTTTTAAAGTCTTTTTTTAAACATTTAAATTTGTTAAACATGCTGCCAAATTTAGCTTTTTTCAAAAAAATTACAAATGTATTTCCTCTTCATCAGTTTTCTAACAATTTTTTACAGTGTATTTGGGGAACCTGTTTCTGTGTCTCCTAATATTTGTTATTAAAGTACAAGTTAAGTTGGGGGCAGCTGTGGCTCAGGTAGTACAGTGGGTATAGTCATTGACTAAGCTGAAGGTTGGTGGTTCAATCCCCGCCTCCGCATATCAATGTGTCCCTGGGCTTGGTTGTCTGGACCATTTTGTTTGTGAGTGTGACTTGTTAATGAAATGCGCTTTGACTGGTTGACACGACTAGAAATTAGCTTTATAAGTGGATATGAGTGTGTATCCGGTGTCTTCTACCTTGTCCGAGCAGCAACAGCAGCCTCCCTCTCTCCAACTCCAGACTGAGGCTGAGTCCTCCCTCCCCCTCTGCGCGCAGCAGTGTCCCAGAATTCCTCAGGGTTTTAAACTTCAGGGAGACAACGTCTCTGGACATCTGCCTCAGCGTGGGACTGAACCTGTACGCCAGACCGCTGCTGCTGCCGCCGCCGTTGAAGCTCAGCACATCAGAGGCTGAAGAAAAAGACATAACAAAACATAATCTGTGATCACATTGTCCTTGTCCTGTTGAAAACAGGTAGAGACATACCGTTCTCTTCAGAGTATTCAACTCACACAGCCATGTGTCAGAGTTGCTCTTAATTTCATGTATTACTGTGACAGTGTTTCTCTAAAGATTTGACTGAGGTTTAATTATTCACGTTCCTCAAATAATGTCCACACCACGAAAAAAAAAAAACAAAAAAACACACTCACCCACATCTGGACAGCTGCTGTGATACTGTGGCTGCAGCCAAGGGGACGACAGGCAGCAGGGACTGAATATATATTCTATTTATCACTTTTCATCAATAAATTCCAGTGTCTGCTCCTTGCTGGGGATTTTATGGGGCTCAGGTGAGGTGAGGTAAACAGTGTGTATGTATGTGTGTGTGTGTTTGTCTGTGTGTGTGTGTGTTTGTGTGTGTTGTCTGTGTGTGTGTGTGTCTGTGTGTGTGTGTGTCTGTGCGTGTCTGTGTCTGTGTCTGTGTGTATGTGCGTGCGCGCATGCAGGCTGTAAAGGGCTGACTCCAAATACTAACTGTTTAAATCAAGCAGTAGCTGAGTTTGGCATCACTTTCCTTTTCAGGTGTACAACTTTTTAAAACAAACTTTTTTTCTTCCTTTTGATTAATTTTTAAAAAAATTGGCAATTCTTCGACTGCCCACACCTCATGTCTGGCACACAATCACACAACCACTGCGTTTGCACCGATGCGCTTATTGCACTTTACAGTGTTATATCCTACGGAGCAGCAGGCTGAAGCTCCCGGGCTGAGTCATCCTCTGTGTGCTGAGCTGAAAACATCACGTTAAGTCTGCTCCACACTCAATTCTGCTTAAATCCCAGATTACGCGTCTTCCTGGGATATTACGTCCCATCTGTTTATCATTATCCCGACAGTACACCAGGAATGGAAAGGCGCTTGTTTGTGGTTCATGACTGGGGCAAAAAAGCTGAGCCTTTCTGTTCACAGCGAGTGCAATAATAAGCTCGGTTCTATCTGTCACATTTGTGTTCAGTCCAGCAGCTCACAAGCTATTAAACTCTTGCTGCTTATTCAATATTCAAGGATCGACATGTGGTAGTAAAATGTCAAGAAAAGTAGCGATGCACCAGAAAAATGCAAGGACACGGGGAGACTGCCAGCAAGCATACATTAATTTAGAGGTACTGTATTTTCCAACTAGTTTCCTGTAAATTCCTGGTATTTAGCTGAAAAATTACTGGAAAAGGCCTATGAGGTTTGGTACTACAGAATTTTTGTTTGTCTGTCTGGGAAACTCTAATGTTATTGACATCTGTTTATAATATATTTTTCACATACCTATTACATAATTTCCTATTTTTCTCGAAACCTTAATATAATATAATATAATATAATATAATATAAGCGTGTTACAAGTGTGCTTTTAATAACTGTAACAAATAAAAATATCTCCATTACCCTAATAATTAGTAACAAAATGTGTTAGCTTCTCTTGGGGATTTTCCTAGCAATTAACAGCTAAATACAAAATAATTTTGGGGGAAATTTCCCGCAAATTAGCTGGAAAATACAGGACCTGTAAAATAAATATGTTACCGAAATCATCTTTGCAAATGTTTTATGAGAAAGAGGAGGTATTCATCGTGTTTGTCAGGCCTTGAGGATACACGCTGCACTTTGATGAGATACACTGAAAGTTTGGTTTCCACAGGGAAACTTTGAATTTTATGTTCAGCCTTTGAAACTGTTTTCTTAATGAAAAAAATCAGTAATGTGTGAGATCTTCACATATTTGATTGATTTGTGCCAAGAGAAAAACTGAGGAAGATCAGATAGTCTGTATCAAGTATAGCAGCTAGGTACTATACTAGGTGTGCAAAAGCAACGCACTCTTTTTTTTCCAGATTATTTAGAAACCTTTCAGATTAAGTGAGAAACAAAGTATCAAAAACGACACTGAAACCAACAGCTTTGGACAGAAACCCAGACAGCCCATGTGGACATCACATTTTCTCATTCATATTCACCATCTTATCAATATATTGAAGCCTATATGTGAATGTGTGTGGTTGTTTTTGATATTCACGTGTACGCTGTGGTTTTTAAGAGGAGCCAGTACAGTAAACAAACAGCTGGGGGATGAGGTAACTGGGCAAAGACACAGTGGGAAACTAATGCTAGAGAAAAACATTACAAAACAGGCCATTGTTGTGAAGAGGAAGACTAGGAAGAGGCAGAGAAGTCATATTTAAGAAATATGCAATGTGTGTGTAAAGTCATGTCAACTTTATCGTCTAACAGGAAACTGAGAAATTAGGCCACTACATGTTTTTATGGCTTAAATAAGAGGAGCAGTGACAGATTTGATATCTGTTGTTTATTCAAAACCAGAATCAGTTCCTGGTTCAAACAGGAAAAACTGTAACTTCTGTGTAACTTTGGAAAACACGCAGTGTGAATAAATCGATCATTGGTCAATCGTATCATTTTGTCTAGTGTCATTGTGGTGATGTCAAGGCTGATATTGCCAATACGGTATCTTTTGTAATCTGAGATACTGAAAAAGAACAGAGTCACCAAACATGTCACCAAAATGTAAACTCTATTGTTGTTTTCCACTGTTAATAACAGAGGTGAGAGTGTAAATTAATTGTGAAACATGAAAATATTTTCAATAAAAGGCTGTGAGGAAACGCTTTGTGGTTTTTTGTATCCATGGGAAATCACAAAAATGTACGTGGTGTTTGACTTTCATTTAACCAAAATTAAATCTATTACATATCGAGTGCTGAGCTGTTGGTTCCCTCTACGATGCTCGGTCAGTCATGGAGATCTTTCCCTTTCTCAGGTTCTCGTAAATGCTCGATGCAAACTGAGTTCACCTTGTGGGCCGGTGAACAAGTTCTGCAGGTTATTTGGATGAAACCAGTGTCCAGAGATTTTTTTTTTCTGGCTGGACCAAAACCCTGTGGGGGGCATTCACATTGGTGAGGAGGATCCGACTTACTGTAAGGGCACCCGTAGGTCTCCAGCCGGAGTCCGATCCGCCCGCTGGGGTTCCAGTCCAGAGGAAGGAGGCGGAGGAAGCGAGCGATCGCCGGCTGCCGCAGCTTGTACTGGACCACGCTGTCTGCATTACTGTTACCTGGGAAAGACTGAGAAAAACAAAAAAACAAAACAGAGACACAATGGAAAATCTCAACTGAATATAAAAATTAATGTTACGCTGAAAATCTCACAAACACATACACATGCATAGAAAGAGTCAAGTTTCTAAATTTTGATGTTTTGATGGAGCCAGATGAAATATTAAGATTGTCAAAGCGATCAAAATTTCATCAGCATGGCTAAAAAGTAGGATTTATGTTGCTAAACCATAAATCTAAAACTAACCAGAGCTTTGTTGCAGAATCAAGATCAAACTTGAAATGACTAAAAGTGAGATTAATTATTTAAACACAAGCTTTTTTTGTGGCATGAAGAAATACAATTAAAATAACAATAATATATTTTATCAGTCTCGTAATGATAAAATTGTTTGATTGATCTAAACTCAACCTCAGGAAAATTAATCAGAGGCATCATCATTATAGTCTATATTTCAGTCTGTCTCGTCTTGTTGTTTCAAAAAAAAAAAGCTGCCTTTCATGCAAACAAAATAAACACATTAACTAGAAGAAGCTTTGTAATTACTCCTACTTCTTTTTATCATACCATCCACTGAGCTTAAACATCAGCATAGAGAAGGTGATACTGAGTCGGGGGAAGATTTCTAAATGGGGCATTCAGTGATACAAGATCAGCGATTATAAGTGATTAATCTACAATGATATGCTTCACAATTATTTTTTGAAATCCACGGTCAGCAATGTTTCTTTCAACTGTGACTATTCCACAACCTCAACCACCTGTTTATTACTGTAACCATAACAAAAAAGACCTCTAACATTGATGTAGTTTTTTAAAAAAAGACCTGAACCATGTTCTTTTCCTTGTCCCAAAAAAAAAACAAAAAACAAACAAAAAAAAAAAGCAGAGCATGCTGGGTATAAAAATCTGTTTCTGATGAAGAGATGGAGATTGACAGGGACGGAGCTCTAGCAGCAGTTTAACACCATTTCTGTTTTTTGAAACTTTTCCTTTGTGGCGATTACGCTCATGCAGAGAGCATGAGGAGCCTGAGCAGCAAATTGATCATCCGTTTCTTTCTGACTACGGGGCCGAACGCCTGATGGATCGTTCTCTTCATCTCTCTCCATCGCTTCCATCTGGCTATCTGTCGTAATTACATTGCTCCCTTGAAGTTGACATGCAGGTTAACTGGCTCTCCCGCTGCTGAATAAAAGCTTAGACACATAATTAACTTATTAAGTCCTCGGGAATCACGAGAGAGTCGAGCTGGATCTCCTCATTTGATGAAAAGAGACCTTGACTTTGATCGTAATAAAGGAAGTGTCAGTAGACAACCTTGCAATGTCACTTTTGGTAATTCTTTCTGCTTATATTGAGTAGAGGTTTTACTGTGTGCTGAAGACTGTTGCCTCTCAGACACGTTTTCAAAATCTCACTGCAAGTTAAAATTAAAAAATCTATATCACATAAAGACATATGACACTACACATCTCAAGTGCATCATGCTTTATTCATTAACCAATGTTTTGTTCAGCTTTCTTGTTTTTTTTAGCCGTCTTGCCTATAGTATGTGTGAAGCTGAAAACTGTGGCTTTCAATCAAATTCAACTGAGCTAAAGCATAAGCAGAAAAGTGACAACAGGGTTCTCTGGTCCTGGTAAAACGCTACTGGCAGGATGATGATGTTTGTGCCTTCCAAAACTATTACAACTGACCATTTTAAAAATTAGAATATGAATGAAAAAAGTGAGGCAGTAATCACACTAAATTTCTAATGGATCTTACTGTTCACCTGGCACTGTGCGATCAAAGAGGAGTGTTAAAGGTGTTGTATTTGTTGTTTTATTAAAAAAATGTTTATATATGATTCCTCATATAAACAATCAGTACATTATTTTGTGTATCTAACTGAAATGTTTCACGTTGGAGACGCCTGTTTTTCCTCCCCAGATCACCACCACTCCTGGGAAACATCCTCATCTTCTCAACAGCGATGTTGCTAGATCAGAGTATCTGCATAATGAATTGTTTTTGGATGATGGGGTTATTTTGCATAATGTGATTTTATCATATGTGAGGTTGTCATTTTTTCTGCATATATATCCTGCTTTTCGTTCACATGGAGGTTCAATCTAATTTTCTAGGCGCTTGCAAAATTCACTATGCGGTCTACTCAACTCCTGGGTCAAGGTTACACAATTTGTTGGCCTAACCAGCAAACCTGACCTCTGCTTTAAGATTAGGGCAATGTCACACTACTTAAACCATTTCTGCTCATGGACAACAGTCATAATCCACATGGCCACAAGAGGTCCTGGTCAAAAAGATGTAAACATAACCCATTTTAAGTGCCTGAATTAAAGACCAATGCTGTTGTTGCTCTAATGTCTCTAATGCCACTGGAGACTGGAAAGAATCTCATTTACCTTTATTAGAAAGATTATGTAAATTATCCAACAGCAGCGTTTGACAGTGACAGAGTGAAGGAGACATGGAGGGAGAAAGGGATTAACTGTGAATGTGTAATAAAGAAAGGCAGAAAGGAATAAATAGAGAAGGAGGAGGAAAGAGGAGCAGATACATTAAAGGGTATCAAAGAGAAGTGACAGAGGAGCAAAATGGAGGGGACAGAAAATCACACGCTGGGAAGAAAAAGAAGGAGATGAGCAGCATTGTCAGAAAATGAGAAAAGAAAAAGAAAGGGAGAGATAAAGGGATGTTTCCAAGAACCCACAGGCTTCTGAGAAAATAGAGGAAAAAGAAGATGGAAAAAGAGAAAAAGAAGATAAGAGAAATAGCATCCTGGTCTTCAGCTCTGCAAGAGGGGGCCCAGCAGGAAACATGCTGTGGTTGATCCAGCGGCTCTACCGTCAACCACCTCCTCCTCTGACGGCGTCTCTGAGCCTGGCTGACTAACACACTGAAGTTCAGAAACACTTTGAAAGTGTGACTGGGATCCTGCGGAGTTTTATGTAAAGCGTCGGATCGACGTGTTTTTTAAGCCGCGAGAAGCTGCTCTCTGCTCTCTCAGGGAAGATCCTCGGTGCTGAGATTAGCTGGATTCACTCCATGTGAGGGAAAATTGTCTCAGCTTGGCCCCTAATCAAAAGCTCCTCTCTCTGCAGCACTGTAACAAATTAGGCTTCAACATGAATAAATGTCCACTCAAATTGAAGGGAAACACGGCACCTTTCCACATCTCCGTCACTATTTGATGTGGTTTCAGGCCCGGGAGGAGCCTGAAGTTTGAAGTTTGAAGTTTGAGGCGGCTCACCGTGCTGACAGAGGATTCATCACCATGTTTGCTCCCTGAACGAACGAGATCGAAGCTACTTAGTATTCCATTGTCTGTATACTCAACCGTGTAGCGCGGCGGGACAAACACGAGCGTCCGACACGACACTTGTCTGCTGAGGAAAACCCCGGAGGGAATCGCCCGCGTCTACCAGGAGGTGGGAGGTTGATGCCTCGCTGCCTCCGCTGTCCATCTGACGGATTTCTTCATTATCCGGTCCCACGGAAGCCAGCTGTGCCTTTTCACGTCCTGGCTCTGATGGACCATGTTCCTGCCATGATTGTACTCAGGAGCAGTGTTGGGAAGAGGACTTTAAATGCACAATAAAGTAGGAGCACTATTACCTAGCTGATGTCTTCATTTCAGTGCAGTTGAAAAAGACAGGTCATCCTAGGCCGTGTCAGAAATCAGACTTGTCACTTGTTCACTCAACAGCTTCCTCTACAGTGTTATATAGAGACTGAGATTACATACATGTTTTCACTGGGAATGGAAGCAAGGGTTCTGGCATTTTTCAGTCTTCCCGGTTAGCCATTACTTTCAGTCTCTTTAAAATATCTGACTATACATTAAAAAGTGTCAGGTTAACAGGAGAACCAACTCAAGCGCTTTTTCCTCAAAAGTTTGAACCTGCACAGCAAATATTTTGCATTTATGTCTGAGGAAACTTGTAACACTTGTGAAAAAAGGAGGGATTTATTCTGTAAACCCCACATAGAGATTTTAATATATTCCTTAGCTGAAGAAGACAGTGATCGACAGCGGAAAGCAATGAAAAGCTAGTAAGTGGACAGCTAAGCTCAGATAATTTTGATTTGCAGGAGGAGATCTCCAATTTTAAAAGTGAATGTCATTGCTCATTGTTTTACATCTCCAGCATTTTTATATAATCTAGTAATTGTCAATTTTTTAAAATATGTTTTTAATATATACTGTGCAATTACAGGATATTACTATATAATTAAACTTACAAATTAACAGTTAATATAATGATCTCCTGTTATAATATTTTAATGACTATAATAAGTAGTTTCCATGGTTAAGAAATTATTACCCTCCATCCCGTGGAGGTAGGTGAATAATTGCAGCAAAAGCTGTGTCTGTTTTGCATTCCTTCCACTTATCATAAATAGGTATGTAGCAGTGACAGCAAAAACAGTGTTTAGCCTAAAAATGATCGGGTTACAGAAAAAATAACATCAAGTGAGATTTTCCCTCTTGCCTCCCTGTCACCACAACAGTAGTGTAAATGCTTGGCAACTAGTCTGAGCGCTCAGCTGCTCTCCTGCAAGGTTTCATCCATTAGAAATGAAGAGGTGAACTCACGAGGTCTGAGTTTATCTGTATAGCTATATACACAGAGCCACGTGCTCCGGCAATGCTTGATGCTCCATCACTTCCCACTAGTGACACGAAACAGGATATGATGCCGTCTCTTTATCCGTAAGGGGAAATAAATTCAATTCCAGAGCGGAGAATAAACACGTAGCTTGTGCCACTTGTGGGATGGGATGGAGATAATTAGCGATACGGGACTTTGATGTGACTGATGCGTGTGCAGCGTGGGCTCACCCCTATACTGTCCTCCTGTCTGTACTGCTTCCAGTTGTGCCCCGTGTCGCTGAACATCAGCAGGTACGACGTCAGCCAATCGGAGCTGCCGTAGCGGCCCTGGGTGGCGACAGCGGTGATCCTGGTCCGCTCGCCCAGGTCGACCTCCAGCCACTGGTACCGGTCGGACGTGAGAGGGGACCAACCTCCGGCCCCTGCACAGGGAGAAGAGGAGAAGAAAAGAAAAAAAACAGCATACAGTGAGCGATTTATTACATTTTCATCTATTTGGGATGAAATGAAATAAGCCTTGGCAGATGCTGAAAATGAATTGCATTGCCTGACCTTTAACTCTGAACTCAAACTGCTCCGTTATGAAACTGGAATGGAGAAAATTGAACGAGGGGAAAAATCTTTAGGTCCATTCTGAAGCTATAATGGGATATAAATCAGACTTTGGGAACTTTCCTGCAGAATTTAAATCATTCACATTTGTGAAGCGAATGACAGAGACATTACAATGGTTTTCTTTTTTCATTTCCATCTGAATAACACATTTTGTCATTTTATTTGTGAAATGAAAATACGCCACATAATCAGCATCTGATTTTTCAGTTTTTCGAAACAACATAACTAACAGAGCTCCAAAAGGGGTCAAACGTCTACATCTGAAAATCTATAAAACATTTTACAGACGAAGACAATACAGTCAAAATTTCAATGCAATCGATTTTGCAAAAAATCCCAGATTTAAACCTAGAGTCAGATCCACACAGAGAGCTGATAACTTCTGCCTTGGTCCATGACCGAACCTTCCAACAAATTGAAACAGGGTTTTTCATCATTCTGAGAGAAAAGAAAACAGGACTAACAACATCCTTGCTGATGTAAAAATCTGCAAATACATCCTTCAACTTTTTCAAAATATTAGTAGAACAGCACATTGAAAAAAAAAACATAAATATGCACCCAAGGGACAAGTTAAAGAAAAACTGAATGACAGGACAAACCAAACGAATGCAGATGTTTCCCTACCAATATACTGGATAATCTAATAAATATGAAAATAGTGTGACTGTTACGCTACAGCCTTTCAAGATCATGAGCCACACTTTTGGAACGACGTATTAGACAGCGCTCTCCCACATTATCATCATCACCAGACGAGGGGAAGATCTTTGAGAAGACCAGAGTTTCCGAGTTTCCGCAGAGTTCAGACACTCAAGGAATCACGAGGAACACTGAAGCTGTTCTGAAGCCTCAGGTTGAAACACCTTGTGTTAACTGTCGTGTTGATTTTTTTCTTTTTCCTTTTGTTAATCAGCTGTATTGTACACCTGTTGCTCAGACCAGCAGCTGACGCAGGTTCATGGCAGGTATTGGTCCGAAAGTGGCATCAAGCGCAGTGGAAACTTCCACCTACCCGCCAGCATTGATCGGCAATGCAAAATATCATCAGTTAGCCCTACCCCTCCACATTTGTAACCTTCCCTGTATTAAATATCACAAATAAGGGGCTGTGTTATCATTTATTGATCAGTTGCGATATCTTGCTGCAGCAAAATAAAAAGCTGATCGATTAGAACGAGTTGAATAATTAAACACAGGTGCACTGTTTCAGCAGCAACCTTTCTGATGCAAATTGGTATCAGCAAGGGGCTATGATGAAATATACATAACACCACATTAAGGTCACTGATTGATACCTACAGTGTTATAGAGCACATTATTATGAAGTACATTATCCAGGATTGTATTATGATGAGATCATGTCTTTTTTTTTCAGAATGCCCCAATCTTCACAAGCTGTAGTGTAATTTTTCCTTTTTTGTGGTGAAAGACAAATGTTGTGTTTGTGACCATGCACACACTGCCCTGCCTGCACTGCATGTATAAATGTGTGTGTGTGATTGCGTGTGTATGTGATTGTGTGTGTGTGTGTGTGTGTGTGTGTGTGTGTGTGTGTGTGTGTGTGTGTGTGCGTGTGTATGTGTATGTGTGTTGGGGGGGGCGGTTGAGGGAAGTCTGCCTGGACAGATAAAAAGGGGTTGATTGAATGAGCTGCTAACAATAAAGACACTTTGAGCACTGAAAAAAGCAGGCAGTATCTGTGTGTGTTTGTGTGTTTGTGTGTGTTTGTGTATGTGTGTGTGTGTGTGTGTGAGTAGGAAAATGCTTTGCCGGGGCCAAAATGACGACACAGAGCTCAAACACCAGATGGACTGACTCCGAGGGAGGAGGCTGCTGACCTGCGTCCTGCTGAGCACACACACACACAAACAAGAGCCCACGAGTTTCAGAAAAGCCCTAATAACAACAAACACACCAAGAGTAGCTTAAATGCCCACTTGGCTTTTCAGAAGGACAATGCAGTTCTCTCCCTTCCAATAGCAGCAACCTAATTGTTTTGGCCACTGGTGGCTGCACAGACAAGCTTTACGTCACAAGCGTGGCTCATATGTGTAGACATGGCCTTAGCAAGAAGCAAAAATGGATGCCGGAGGGAATCAGTTTCTGCTCCCTGCGTTTGTAGCCCATTTTTCAGCGATATGACAAAACCAAACAGAACAGAGTATGCGCCCGACGCCAGGATCAGACCGCACAACGGTTAAACACCCGCTGTGATCTGGCTGAAAGACAAGTCAGACAACACACTGAGCTCCGTCCAATCGTAGCTTGTGGTCTTTCGTGACTTGCATCACGTACAAAGGTATTCGGGCGGGGTTGGGATGGGGGGGGGGTTCAATATCAGGAATGCTCAGAGCTGTGTCAACACAGACCCTTTCTGTTGAGTCCTCATGGAGCATCCAAAACATCATTTTCTTACTTATTGCCCATTAGAAGTGCAGATTTAGCCCACTGCACAGTCTGTGCTACGTTTTTTAAAACCACTGCAGATGTATGAAAACGCATAAGATAAGAGAATCCTGTAGGACTCAATAAAAGCAGACTGACGTCGTGTCTGTCTGTCTCTCTGTCTAATACTGTCTAATAATACTCTAATAAGAGCAGGATATGACCTTGTGTCTAGTGCAAATGTCAAGACAAAATTCTGCCATGACGAACACTTTGGTACATAACCAGGTATCTAAAATATCAATTGCCAGATTTCTGTGGTATATTTTTCTTAATATTCAAGTGCCCCAGGGGAGGAATCCTAGTTTCTTTTGCTTATCTCTAGTGACAGGATCCTTCCGAGATTCCAAATCTTACACATGAATGTTAATATATGGGCAATTCGATAATAAATTCCCTGAGCACTTTCATGCTCCTTGGAGCATGAAAGGAGCATGATGGACTCTTTTCACTTGCTAACACACTATAGCCAAATTATTAACTTCAGGCACAAGGTGCTGAGAGATTCTGAAAGGTTTATCTCATTATCTAATATGTACCCGTAATCTAAAATGTGCAGATTAACATTAAATTGACCCCGTTTTTATGATCCATCCAGTTACTTTTTATGGGTCTGTATGGTGCTGGCTTCAGTTTTTTCAGTGACCTGAAATATTTTGATTGATAACAATTATGTGTGCCCCGTAGTAATGCTGTGCACAAGGAAACAAGCTGTACTGAATGAAAATGAGGCAAAACGCATGATTCGACTGTTTCCTAAAATCAGTCCCAAAACCCTCACTAATGAGTCAAATTAGTTTTACATGGTTATACCAGAGGATTTATTCCCACCCTGAGTCTCATGTATATTCAGAGGAGCAAAAGTTGGAACTTCAACAGCTACAGTATTGTTACCACTCAAAAGTCTCCCTGCACAATGTGGCGGTGACAGGCCGAGGAGAAAAGCTCGGCAGCGAGAAAAGGAATCAGTGTCGGTCCGGTGGCTGGTAGAGCCTGATCTTTAAAAGAGCTAAAGGCCAAAGCTAATAAGCACTTGACTAACAGACGTGTCAATTGACAGCAGAACAGAAAAGAGCAGACACACTGACATTTACTCATGAAGATTAGCCTGTAGAGGGAAAGAGGAAAGAGATCAGAGGGAAATGGCTCAAAGACTGAGAGGCGTTGCAGAGATTCACTGTGTCCACTCTGCCAGTATAACTGAGACTAATATAATTGAGGTGAACTGATCGCCGACGGTCTCAAGACTGTTTTTTGTCACAGCCATCACTTTTAATCAAAGAGATCTCCCTCATTTTTCTCCTCGGTGTCTGTTCGCGCCGCCAGATCTGAACCATGCACTGGGAAAAAGTGCAGGTTAATGGAGGTCAAGAGTGTGACATCACTGCTTTGAGAGCCAATACGCAGGATGAAATTGTCATATTCCGACGAATCTGGGAACAGTGAGACAGTCCCTCTGGAAATGTGGGGATGTAAAACCACATTAACTCAAGCTGCAGTGTTATATACAGCATTTTTTTGTTTTTGGATTTGTTTCGTTTGTTCCTGGAAGACAAATAAACAGTGATTAAAGCTGCCCAATCTAAACGTAGCTGACCTGTTGGACAATGAGCAGCTCCCCTTGGTGTAAGGGCCTTGCTCAAGGGCACCTCGGTGGTGGTAATGACGCAGAGGCAACTGCTCCTTTTTTTTACTTTTTCCCTCCAGATTCATCCTGCTGTTCCAGGGATTGAACAAGCAACTTTTTGGTCAGGAGCCGACTTCTCTAAACCTTCGTCCATCAGTTTGAGACACTGAAGGCCAATTTATGCTTCTGCTTAGAACCTGCCGTACCCTATACATTATCCTAGGCACTTCCCGAAAAGACTAACTACACATCACAGTGACATTGTGAGGTGAGGGCATTTTTTCAACATTTTTGTTAATATTTGGCCTTAGCAGAGGTGTGTGCTCTATTAATTTTTAAAAATACAAACCCTCTCGAAAAGGATGGGCTAAATTATAAACTATATATGTAATACAGCTCCTTAAATTTGCATGATATTACTGGATAGAGTCGTTGATGTATTTGGAAATTCGAGTAAAATTTGCTACTGTCCTGATAAGCTAATCTCCTGGCTTCTCTCCTGAGAAGAGGTTTAAGTGAAAACACTGGAGTGGGTGAACTATGGATGTGCAGGAACTTTTGTGTTGGTGACAACCTCTGACTAAATGGCTAAATTTCTTCTTCTTCCCCCTTTTTCAACCATAAACCAACAAAACTAAGCAACACAGTGAACATCGAGTGAGAGAAGCGACAGACTGGTCACTTTTGCTGAGTCTCAGCTCATTAAGCAACACAAAAGCACAGCCCCTGACTGTTTTTTCATGTTTCCCCGTGCACACAAAAATTACATTTTCAGATTTAACCACTCTGGAGACCATGTTTGAATAGCTCAATTTTTTCACCATGAAAAATGACAGCTTAGTGCGGACAGGGGCCAAACCAGAAAGAATAAGACGTGTTTCCTGGAATAGCTGGCTGAGTGTGAATGTTGTCTTTGTCTAAGGTTAATTTTGAATAATACGAGGTGCAGCGAGCTCGGACAGCCTGGCCAAGCCTGGCTGCTTCTGACCACTTCACTATGCGGAGCAGATGGATGGATAACTGAATAAATGACTGTTTCTTCATCAATAATGCAGTAATATTCCATCAGAGAGCCAGAGACAGTTGGACAGGGGGACAAATGGGCAGAAAGAAAAAAGACAGAGGAGGCAGAAAATAAACTGAAAGGCAGACAGGAAGTAGGACAGAGGGACAGGCAGCCTAAAAAGACAGAAAGGCAGCCGGAAAGACATGTACAGGACAGGCTGTTATGATTGCTGGGCCCAGAATGAGCACTGGTCATTTGCATGAGAATGCAAAGTCTGGAGGGTAATTTCAGGATCCTGATAGCACGTCAGCCGTGCAGAGAATCTGACAGGAAGCTAATGGGCAGCTCTGACAGCAGCCAGGCCGGAGAAAGCCGCAAGTTCTCGGCAGATGAAGCAGGAGAGATTTCCATTTTTACAAATGCCACCCTGCAAAGCCGGCACAATGACAAAAGTCAAAATATCTTATTCTGGGATGCTTATAACTTTTTTTTCATATCCAAGATGAATCATCTTGTCAAGAAAAGTTTGCATTATGAATTATACAACTTTTTATACAAAACACAGGACAACTATGCAAATGTCTTTGATTGGCTCATCCTGAGCCCCTGAACCCATCAACTATCTCTGGATCTGGATCTCCACTACCTGAAACTGTCCGTCCAACACAGTTTGAGAGGATCTGCTGGGAAAAATCGAGGAAAAATCCTGCAGATCTTGTTGTGTCAAACCCAAAAATACTCGAGACTGTGGTCGCTGCCAAAGGTGATTCAACTAAATTCTGAGTTAAGGGTCTGGATACTCATGTCATTCATTTTTTTTCTTTTTATGAATTAAAAGTCAATCTAATGAATTTTAAATTCTGCTTTTGGTTTGTCATTATGGGGTATTTAGTGTAGATTGAGGAGGGAAAAAAATCAATTTAGAAGATTTCTGCACAAGGCTGCAACTCTGGATGCACTGTGAGATATGTAAACAAAAATGAAACTGATGCTATCTGAAATGGAACCGCTGCTGGAATACCTGTAAAACTTTTTGAAAGCCACAGAAAATGACTGGACATGAAGATCAATTCTCGATTAGCTGGCCGTTCTTTCACACTCAGTCCCAACTTAAAGGCTCCAATTAACGTTTAACTCCACCTTTCAGATTGAACTCTTTGGGAAAATGATTACTTCGGCAAAATAATTATTTTCAAGCCCATTCCAGCATAATTGCAGTGGCATCACTGATAACTGTCGCCCGTCGCTCGCAGTATAAAAGAAAATACAGAGACCGCTATTAACATTTGGCAAGAAGACAGAGCCGACCAAATTAGTTCTTACCAATGAAAATGAAAACTGGGACTGAAGATGAACTGAAACTAATGATTATAAATGAAAACAGACTGTACCGAGTAAGTGGAGCAGAGGAAGCGAGAGAAAGAGAGAATGAATCCAACGGAGGAATGAAAGATAAAAAGTCAGAGGGGGCAAATCAAAATGAAGAATAAGAGAATAAGAGAGGCTGTCGGGGAGGCTGAAATGGTTGAGTCATTCATCCACCAGGTCCCTGGTAAAAAGGCCATTCATCTGCGATCAATAGACTCTCACAGCTTTTTATCCACTTCTTGTGTCGGACTCAGAGCCAGTGGACCTCCGCTGTGATAAACTCTGTCAGGTTAAAAGTCTGAGGTACAATGTCACATCCTCTGAAAACTGGACCACTGCTAGGTGTTGGGAGGCGTCTACTGTTCCTGGAAAAAAATCAGGAGTTTATTGATGGCAATGTCAGTACATCTCTCCACCACTTGGGTCAAAACTAAAATTTCTCAACAACGGCGTTCGTAATCATCAGAGGATGAACCCAAGTGACTTGGATTCAACTTCAGGGGATCAAGGTTTTCACTTGGAAGCCAATTTTTTTTATCCAGTTAAATATCTCAACATTAACCTGATTTTGCACGGACATGCATCGACTCCGGAGGCTAAACCTCTGGCTAAATGACTTTAATGATCCCCTGACTTCTCGTCTTCTGCAACATTTTGCAGCTTTTGGTGAGATGCGTCAACAACCTTTGGATGGGTTGTACTACTTCTTGTTCCTGACATTCATGCGCCCCTCAGGATGAACTGTAGGAACTTTGGTGATCCCTTAGGTTCACATCCAACACCTTCATCCAAAATATTAATACCTTGTTTGGAGGAAAACTGATGTACACAACATCCAACTAAATTTTCCAGCTACAGATGCACATTAATATGTATTACATTTTGAATTATAGTGCTATGGTATATATTGGTAGAAACAAATAAACAATATGTTTATTTACATGGCACCTGGATGAATCTCACTGGATACAAATAACAACAAGGTTTGAATGTGTGTAAAGTTTATAGATTCCAGCTGCAGGGTGGTCTGATTATATCCCTTGTAAAGGTGCTGTGTAGGTGGTATTCCCAGACTCTGGTAATCTCTGTTCACTTAGTGGGTAAATGAATTGAGAGCCAATCTGCTCCTCAGGGACCGACTTGGGGGGTTGGGTGGGGGGGGGGGCAGTGTTAACAGCAGCAGGAGATGGAAATGAGATGGAGACTTTCATTTATTCATCGATTTCCTCAGCGAGCCGCTGCGATCGCTCCCCGGGATCCTGCACACCATGAATGCTGCTGAGAAGGAAATGTGACCCACACAGCTCTCCTCATCTTCGGACCACATACTAGAGCTAGAAATGGGAGAATATATGAATACAGCAGTGGTCGTGCGGCGACTGTTAAGCCACTTTGTTAAGCAAAAATCCAGCTAAGATATAGTGCTGGTCTCCATTGACAGCTCGTTGTCCATTACATTCCACTTATTTTGTGATAATCTACTTTATTTACTATTAATCCTTCAAAATAAGAGTCTAATTTATCAGTACATATATTAAAGGTTCATATTCATGTCATTTTTCATAGAAAGAGCAATCTGAGAAAGTTCTACCCACTGTTATTGCACAGCTGTGTCCTATTGCCACAGTACAGAGTCTATTCAGTCCCCTGTTACCACAGAGTCAGTTCGGCAAACAGAGAGAGAGGACTAGCAGCGTTTATCAGCAAACACACTGTACTTATAGTCTCAGTCATCGAACCGCGGGCCGCACTTGTTCTGCAGCCTCGGCTCCCTTTAAGTTTCCCGGGTGGTGAAAATCCTTCGGATCCAGATTAAACCCGTCTCGTCCTTTCAGCTGGTTCTCAGCTTTGATGTTGGGATAAAGCAGCAAAAGCCTGTTTCCTCCCCTCAGAAAAAAAAAAAGATCCACCACAAAATCACGGTCTTCACTTTTTCAAACATCAGGATCCAGCACAGGGCTCCCTGCTGGCTTTTCATGCTGGATGAACAAACACCGTTCACATTTATCCTTCTGGCATAAACCCTCAACACAAACACCACCTACTGAGAATAAAGGCAGGAAAAAGTAACTCTTTCTTGTTCTCTCTTTTAGCTCGTCTTGTCTCTCAGAAATGATCCCGATCCTCTGTCTCGCTCCAAACAAGTCACCAGTGAGTTACCTGTGAGTCTTTTTGAGTCCAGTGAAAACTTTCCTGTTTGTTATCTTCTTTGTTCTGGGCTCAAACAAAGTCTCCTTCCCCCAGAGATCCACTACCTCAAAGTAGAAGAGGTAAAAGAGACACAGCTAAACCGTATATTTCACTGGACTAAAGAAAAAGCTCATATCTCCTCTCAGAAACAAACAAACCACAGTCAAAAAGCATCATTATCCATTTCTATTGAGTAAAATTCAGAAATGGATATTCTTCCTCACCTTCCCTCCTGTTGAGTTTGGCGAAGCCCGGCGCGTGGCTGCTGGACAGCTGGGAGGAGCTCCTGAAGGACGACGGCGGCAGATTGGACACCAGCGCGCTGTCACACACCTCTGTCGACCAATAACAAAGCAGAAAAAAACTATCAAAATGAATAATTGCTTTATCGAAAAGTGTCATCTGAAACAAGTATTTTCCCTGATGCATATACTAATTTGAGAGTCAGGGCAATTTGTCACATCTATTGTCAAGGCTCTGTGGTTTTGACAGTTCTTTTACCCTCCGTTAAACTGTTTTGTATCAACATGAGTAGTGTAACTTTTTACATTTTTCATTATTGATTAATCTGCAGATTATTTTTCTGATTCAGTGACAACTTCTTTGGTTTACAAAATGTCAAAAAGATAGTGAACAACTGCCAATCACAGCTTTGGAGAATCTAAGATGAATCCAAGAATCCAAGACAATTTCAAATGTTTTGTTTTGTCTGATCAAAAGTCAAAAAACCCAAAGTTCTTCATATCCTGACATTTGAGATGCTGCAATGTAAAATAGTTGAAATAGTTTCTGATTATTTTTCTGTTGATCAGCTTTAAACAAAAGCCATCACATCTCAATCACTCAATTTATGAAAATGAGAATTTTTTAATGATAAATTAAAAATGTATCATTTGTTGGTGAATAAATTCAAATTGGATAGTTAATGAATTAGTTAGTAAATAAATTAAAAATTTATCATTAATAAATTGAAAAAATTATCTTTTAACAATTTTTCATGTCCTTCCAGAGCTTCGCCATTTCTGCATTTGCACACTTTTTAAGCAGTAAAAAAAGAAACTGCTTGGTTTGCAGAGCTCTCCACATTTGAATAAACACACACACACACACACACACACACACACACACACACACTTTTGCTCCCAGAGATAACCTCAGAGCGACATCCATTCAGAGTGGAAGAAATTAAGAGACTCGGAGGAGTGTGAATAGTTGGGCAGAAGTACCACAACACTAACTCTTGAGTGATATAGCACTCAGGGGGTCAGAAAAACAGAATACCAGGCCTTATTAGGCAGGCGCATCACATTTTACAGCCTCACTAAACACCTTTGAGTAGCTGAGAGAGGAGAAGTGCATTTTTTATCATTGAGCTGCAGGTTTAAAGGTGAAATATATGTTAGTTTTCCCTGCCACCCGATGTGGTTTCTTGCCAGGAACTGGTGGTGGCAGTGGTGGTGATAAAACTCACTTTGCCAAGAGGCTCAGCCACTGTGACGTCTACAAGACGAGGTTATAATTAGCCACCTGAAGCAGCGCTACGACTTCATCCTCTCATGTTGCACTGAGGGCCACATTGGCCCACTATCTCAAAGTGGTAGACGGGCTGGGGCCGCTGGCCGCTGGCATGCTAACTTCAGTAGAAGAAAAGAAGTGAGAGAAATAGAAGTGGAAAAAAAGTTGACATTGGTGATGCTTTCCGCTGCTGGACTCAGCTCTAGGCGAGAAAAAGTGTGATGCTGAACTCGCAAAATTTCTTCTTGACTGGTAAGTAAACAGCTACTAAAGCTAACGTTGGCTATTGAGCAATAGCAAATACTTATATATGGCACCTTTAATGTCAGCTAAGTGAAAACAGGCCTTTTGACTTTCGGTCCCAGTCTCTCAGTGAGCTGTAGGAAGTTCACAACGGCAGGCCGACAGAAACGTTTCCTCTCTTCGCATCGCTGTAAACATTTTTTTGCGGGGCCGGAATCATAAAAGCGGTCGGATAGAAG
Source organism: Istiophorus platypterus (assembly GCA_016859345.1). Lineage (NCBI taxonomy): Eukaryota > Metazoa > Chordata > Actinopteri > Istiophoriformes > Istiophoridae > Istiophorus > Istiophorus platypterus. The sequence goes on along the minus strand of CM029113.1, from coordinate 20,671,124 downwards.
CATCCGTGCTCTTCTCCGGAGTCGAGTGGATCGTGGAGCAGAGATCAACTGAAAAAAAACACACCGAAAATACCACAAAATCTGACGCAGCAGGAGATGGATTATTCTCCATCTCTTACCCTGAGTGAAAAACTGTTGAATTGTTAAAAAAAAAAAAAAAACCAAGAAAGACGGGGAGCTCCCTGATGCTTTGAGATGAAAGTCTGGAATCTCCAAATACTTCAAGTCCAGAGTTTCCAAGCTTCTGCAGTCAGGTTTTTAAAGTTTCTTGAGAGGAAAACCTGTTTTTGAGTCTTCCACCATTATAGCATGAGGGGCAGAGCAGAGTCTGCTCATTGAGAAGGAGGCTCACTGTTCCCCAGGTGGAAACAGGTCTTTCATCTCTAATGGCACCATTTAAAATGAATGAACAGGGTAATAATGTCCAGTTGGATGGATGAATGTTGTAATTCTGCCAAGATGGATAAATGAATGTTACAATAATGTCCTGCTGTGGGGATGAATAGCTTCCTGACTAGCTCATTATAGGCTGGATACTGATGGAGACGGATCAGTGCTGTCGGAGGAAATTCTAACACGTTTCACACACTGTATTTGTTTATGGATGATTGACTGCAGTAAAAACATCATGTAATATGAATACATATAATAACACAATAATTAACAGTAACTGAGCTTGTTTTAATTGGCTTTTCCACCTGACAATCACAGTAAATTATAAACCTGCATGATGCCAAAAATTATTGTAAGAATTTCACTCTTGCTGCAGCTATCTCCCTCGTTTGTTATTATTGCATTACACTGAGAAAATACACTAAACAGTAAAAAGATACAGAGTGGAAATGAATGTCTGCACAATTTGAATATGTCTCACACATATGTCTCACATGCACAAACACACACACACACACACACACTTGGATTCATGAACATCAGCTTAATAAATATTAAAGTTTTCCTCTCAAGCTCCAAACTGTAATGCTGCCTCCGTCTTGAGCCTCCCTATTAATGGATGCTGTTCTCCACCGCTGAGAGAAGAGCAGATTACTATGATCCACGTTGCATTCTGATCCCAGCCCACAACACTGACAACAAGGCTTTAGCTTCGATTACACTGTCAGCATTCGTGTACTTCGCTCTCAGCGACACAAGGTCTTCATCTGCCTCTCGATATCCAGTGCCGTCTGATGACTTCGCTTTGTAAAGTGGAATGACATGTTAGCGCCTTTTAACCAGAGCCTTTGACAAGCTGATGGGACAGATTCAACAAAAACATTGTTATTTATCCTTAGTCAAAGTCACTGGCATGAGATTAGGAGTACCGGATTATCCATTTTAAAAATTTAATATGGCTTCACTAGCTGAGTGTTGACCTCTTGGTATAATTATTGTGCCCAAAGAACTGTTAATGTTTAGGGACAAAATGGAGCCAGTTAAATACACTGTAGAGGCCAGAGGTGGCCGCCTGAGGTCACACATATTGATGAACTCAGAGAGAATTTTTTATTCTTATTTTCTGGTTTAGTGTTACTTTGTAACATCTGTCCAGTGAATAAAGTTTTAAAAAATATCTTTTATTCTGAGGCATTTATAGCAAAGTTTATTAATACTTACTGTCCCTGTTTAATTGGCTGCCATGCCAACCTCTAAATCAGTATTCAGATAATGTTGTTTTTTGTTTCGTTTTTTTAATTGTTTTCATATACGTGTTACCACAAATATTGCACATGGCCCATAAAATATGAAACAGTCGTGCAACATTATTGACTATGCATCAACATAAAATATTATTAGTTATTCTCGGTCAAGGACAACTAATCTTAGTGATAGTTTTGTGGGTTGGTCGTAGCTCTAATCTGACATTAACAGCACTGACACCAGGACGGTGACACATGACCACACGACCGCCTACAGTTACAACAGTGCAGGCAAGATGCTGAAAGAGTCGAGCGTCTGGAATAAACTCCCGAAGATGACTCCATAAATTTCAAGAACCAGATACGGCAAAGGAAACTGAAATCTAACAAATCGTCCACAATAAGTTTGGCAAACCACCCGACGACTGTGACAGCTTAGCCGTCTTTAGCAACTGCTACCTCCTTTATTCTTTTCAACGT